>AWOL01S0045848.1:0-16296 GCA_000715115.1 Nicotiana otophora
TTGGTTCGGGACCGGAGTGGTTTCAAAGTGAATTGAGACACTTAGTCTCTTAAGTAGAAACTTTAGTTGGAAAAGTTAACCGGATGTTGACCTATGTGTAAACAATCTCGGATTTGAATTTTGATGGTTCCGTTAGCTCTGTTAGGTGATTTTGGACTTAGGAGTGCGTCCGGAATATGATTTGGAGGTCCGTGGTAGAATTAGGCTTGAATTGGCGAAATTGGAAATTTGGCGATTTCGATCGGCAGTGGAAAATTTGATATCGGGGTCGGAATGGAATTTTGGAAGTTGGGGTAGGTTCGTAGTGTCATTTGTGACGTGTGTGCAAAATTTGAGGTCATTTGGACATGGTTTGGTTAGTTTCGGCATCGAATGCCGAATTTGGAAATTTAGAAGTTTTTACGCTTGAATCCGAGGGTAATTTGATGATTTGATGTTGTTTTGAGTGATTCGAAGGTTCGACTAAGTTGGTATGTTGATATATGACTTGTTGGTATTTCTGGTTAAGGTCCCGAAGGCCTCGGGCTGATTTCGGGTGGTTAACGGATTTGAGAAAGTTGGAAAATGTAGCTGAAGCTGCTGCTACTGCTATTTTCGCACCTGCGGAAGAAAGAGTTGCAGGTGCGAGGCCGCTGGTGCGCGTGGGGAGTTCGCAGGTGCGGGCACTGCTGGGCTAGGCAGGTTGCGCAGGTGCGAGTTGGAGGTCGCATCTGCGAGTCCGCAAGTGCGAAACCTGGGGCGTAGATGCAAAAAAGGGGAAATGCTGGACAGGCTTCGCAGAAGCGGAAGAAATGCGCAGGTGCGTTTTTGCTGGCACGGGAATTGTCTGCGCAGATGCGGAAAATGTGAGGCCAAGGCTGGAGCGCAAGCGCGAAGGATTTGGCCGCACCTGTGATCCCGCATGTGCGAGGCCTGGAGCGCAAGTGCGGAAGCTGGGGAATTAAGTGGAGTTCGCGGATGTGGCGCCTTGACCACAGGTGCGGTCCCGCAGGCGCGGAGAAAGAGCCCGCAGGTGCGAAAAACCTGGGCAGAAATCTTAAATAGAACCTTTCGCGAATTTGGCTCATTTCCACCATTTTCAAGCCGGTTTTTGGATCTTTTGGAGTGATTATTAAAGGGTGATTCAAGGGCTATCAGTGAGGTAAGTTGTTTGAGCCCTAATACTCGTATATATGGTGATTACCCGTTGTTTAACCATGTAATTAGTGAAAATAAGGGGTTAGGGCTTGGAATGTTTGGAGAGTAATTTAAGGATTTGAAGGACCAACGATGTCGAATTTTGATAAATTTGGTATGGTTAGATTCGTGAGTGAATGAGCTTTCTAGTTTTGTGAATTTTGTTGGATTTTGAGACGTGGGCCCGATGGCCGGGTTTGAGCCAATTTCGGATTTTGGTCTAATTGTGTTGCTTTTATTGTGGAATTTATTCCATTAGCGCGTATTGATAGTATTGTACTGATTGTGAATAGATTCAGAGCATTTGGATGCCGAGTCCAGAGGCAAGAGCATTGCGGGGTAGAGATTTGACCGGTTCGAGGTAAGTAACGATTGTAAATCTAGTCCTGTAGAGTATGAAACTCCGAATTTCGTATCATTTTACTACTTTGAGGTGACGCACATGCTAGGTGACAGGCGTGTGGGCGTGCACCGTTTGGAATTTGTGACTTGGTCCGTCCCGTAGCAATTGTAAAGTTGCATATTTTGTTGAAACTATATGATATTTATATGTTTTAGAAAGAGATTCTGTAAATTGGGCTGAATGCCATGTTTGGGCCTTGTGCCAGTGCTGTTTGGACCCTTAGGGGCCTTTTCTAACTATCCTCTCATTGTTTTCGATTGAAAATCTATACTCGGTCACGGTTATACTTGTTTACTACATAACTCAATTTTATGACTCTATTTTTGATGCATATAATTGTTGTTTTGGGCCGAATGCCCTATGTTTACTGAAATGCCCGAGTGGCTTGAGAGGTTTATGAGTGAGTGAGGCCAAGGGCTTGATTGTGAGGATGAGTGTGGATCGGGGCTGCTCTCCTGCAGCATACTTTATTATAATGGCACATGAGTTGTCCGTGCAGATTATAGCGCTTGGGCTGAAGGAGCCCCTCCGGAGTCTGTACACCCCCCCCAGTGAGCGCAGGTACCTATTAAGTACGAGTGCCGAGTGCTGAGTGATTGGGAGGCATGAGTGATTGTGAGGTTTGCCCGAGTGGCAAAGAGAGATTGTGAGGTATACCCGAGTGGCACGAGTGACTGTGAGGTTTTCCCAAGGGGATGTTTTATGATTTCATCATTTTGTTCACCTTTGCATTTTTCCTCTGTTGGAAAGCTGTTGCAAAATATCTTTAAATGATTTTTACTGCAACTGGGTTTAAACGAGATGTTTTGATTCAAATCCTGATTTTTAAAAGCATGAGGTATTTTACTGAGATTTCATAATATGAACGTTATATGCTTTACTGCTCATCACTACTGCTCAGTCTTTATTTATTATTGTTACTTACTGAGTTGGCGTACTCACCTTACTCCATACACCTTGTGTGCAGATCCAGGTGTAGCTGGACACGATAGCACTTGTTGATTGTTTTGATTGCAAATTTTCCCGAGGATTGCAAGGTAGCTGCCTGGCGATCGCAGTCCTGCTCTTCTCCCTCTTATCTTCCTCTATTTGTATTTAGCTATTTTCCAGGCTGAGTTAGCCTTGATATTGTTAGACAGATTGTAATAGATGCTCATGACTAGTGACACCCTGATGTCGGGATTTTCCTTCCGCACTTTTATTTTGATTGGAACTCCTTTATGAAGTTTTTTATGTTAAATAACATTGAAATTATCTTTGAAATGAAAATATCGGTTTGTTTTGGAAACGAGTCGGCTTGCCTAGTTCCACGATAGGCACCATCACGACAGGGGTTAGTTTGGGTTGTGACAGAATCCTTGATAGATGCCTCTACCGGCTGACCTCTCCAGTGCACCTGAAATGAAGGATAACTCTAAGACATCAACTGTCGGACCTGCCGGGCTAGAATAGCTACCAGCTCCTCCTCATAAGTTAAATCCTTGTCTAGTTGGACTGAGCTGAAATCTAACACATGGGATGGATCACCATGATATTTTCGAAGCATAGACATATGGAACACCAGATGAACCGGTAATAAACTAGGTGGTAATGCAAGCCTGTAGGCTACTTCACCCATCCTTTCAAGAATTTCAAAGGGTCCAATATACATAGGGCTCAACTTGCCATTCTTTCCGAACCTCATTACACCTTTCATAGGTGAAACCCGGAGTAATATCCTTTCTCCAACCATGAATGCAATATTACAAACTTTATGGTCGGCATAACTCTTTTGCCTAGACTGAGATGTGCGAAGTCGATCTTGAATAGCCTTGACCTTATCCAAGGCATCCTATACCAAATTGGTACCCAACAACCGAGCCTCTCCCGGTTCAAACCAGCCAACTGGCGAACGACATCGTCTTCCGTATAATGCCTTATATGGAACCATCTGAATGCTCGACTGGTAGCTATTATTATAAACAAATTCCGCAAGTGGCAAGAACTGATCCCAAGAACCTCCAAAGTCTATAACACAAGCGCGGAGCATATCGTCCAATATCTGAATAGTGCACTCTGACTGTCCGTCTGTCTGTGGATGAAATGTTGTACTCAACTCAACCTGCGTGCCTAACTCACGCTGTACATCCCTCCAGAAGTGTGAGGTAAATTGTGTACCTCGATCTGAAATAATAGACATGGGCACACCGTGAAGGTGGACAATCTCACGAATGTAAATTTCAGCTAACCGCTCTGAAGAATAGGTGGCTGCCACTAAATGAAATGTGATGACTTGGAGATAATGCCTCCAAATCTCCAGCGCATGAACAATGGGTGACAATTCTAAGTCATGAACAGGATAATTCTTCTCGTGGACTTTCAACTGCCGCGATGCATATGCAATCACCTTGTCATCTTGCATTAATACTGCACCAAGCCCAATGTGAGATGCGTCATAATATACCGTATACGATCCTGAACCTGTGGGTAATACCAACATTGGCGCCGTAGGAAAATCGGTCTTGAGCTTCTGAAAGCTCAACTCACACTCGTCTGACCATCTGAATGGGACACCTTTTTGGGCCAATCCTGTAAATGGGTTTGCTATAGATGAAAACCCTTCCACGAACCGACGATAGTAACCTGCTAAACCCAGAAAACTCTAGATCTCTGTAACTGAAGTAGGTCTAGGCCAATTCTGAACAACCTCTATCTTCTTAGGATCCACCTTTATGTCTTCTGCTGATATAACATGCCCCAAAAAAGCAACTGAGTCTAACCAAAACTAACATTTTGAAAATTTGGCATATAACTGATTATTCTTCAAAGTTTGAAGCATACTCCGGAGATGTTGCTCATGCTCCTATCGACTGCTGGAGTAAATCAAGATATCATCAATGAATACAACTACAAAAGAATCCAAATAGGGCTTGAACACCCGATTCATCAAATCCATAAATGTTGTTGGGGCCTTTGTCAACCCAAATGACATCACTAGGAATTCATAATGCCCATACCGAGTCCGAAAAGCTGTCTTAGGGACATCAGATGCCCTAATCTTCAACTGATGGTAACCAGACCTCATAAATATTTACTCGAATTAGCGAGTCACATTTAACACCATTTGGGCATGCACTTATCTCGTAGGTTAAAACTCAATAATTAGAACACAAGTTTGGCTTGTATGCACAGAGAATTTCATACAAGAATTTTCAATTAGGCCTAACAGGTATGACTCCCTATTATTGCTATAGTACAACTTTAATTTCACAAGGGAGAACTTAAACACAAGAATTTTCCTCACAAGGATCTCGTCCTTATATAACTTCCACCGTAGCTCATAGCCCAGTTTAAACATATCAATTTATATTAAAGTGTGATAATCTCGTCCTCAGTTCCGAATCACAAGTAATATGCACATCGTGCCAATCAAAATTTTCAATTTTCTTCTTTTAAATATTTTCGGTTACACCAAATCATAACACATAATGAACCCCACACTGGTAGGGCATATAATTCATAATTTGTAATTAATTATCCGGAAATTACATCAAAACTTACCGAAATGGGTAACAGAAAGCCACCTTTAGCCTCACAGCTCTTATTAGTGACCAACATGGAATGATAGGCGTAGTTATCTCCATAGAATCTCCCAACAGGAGTAAACACATAAGTAAATTATAGAATCACTAAGCTCACTCATAAGTGGAGCACAATATGAGGACTCGTTGCGATACTCAGAACTGAATCAAGTTAAGGAAACTATTCCTTCATATTAAATCGAAGTCGTACCTGTAACGACACCATCTGATGTAACGACCTCAACCATACCATACAACAAATATAACAACGGCTTGGTCTCCACCTCTAAGATGCCTTTTACCCACCTGTCCTCCACCCTTAACTGATCGTGTGGGTGGTGTAGTAACTGCAATGAGGCACGTAGCCTGAGTGCTTTGATGAAATATATCTCTCCCAAGTTTGGGACAATTTTCTCATGATGTGCCTTGTATCACAGTATTCATAACAACCCCTTTGCGGGTTTGGTTGCTCATATTGAGTCTGTGCCAGATAACTGAAATAACCATTTGTAGGAACTCATGTCGACGGTGCATTAAAAGAACTTACTGGAGCACCCCGGGTAATTCGATGTGCGTACTGGGCTGGACGACTGCCCGAGCCCCCGCCATAATGATTTATATCTGCAGAGTAGAATCTACTGAATCCCCCAGAACCTCGAGACGTCTTGGTATCCTTAGTTTCTTTTTTTTTTCTCACCCCGAACAGGTTCTAATATCTTGGAAATTTCTACCACTAGCGAAAATGAAGTATTAGCTTGTAGCTCCCGAGTCGTACAAAATTTACGATTATAATTGGGTCCTTTAATGAGTCTGTGGACTCGCTCTCTAGCTGTAGGAAGTAAAGTAGGAATATGACGGGCTAACTTATAGAACCTGATGGCATATTATGACACTGTCATGGTGACCTGACGCAACCATTCAAACACTATGTGTCACGCATTACGGAGAGTCCGGGAACAAACTCTTTCAAAAGCATTTTTGAGAACTGAGCCAAGTGGGCGGTGTTACATTGGCTGGTCTACCCTCTTCATAGGCTTGCCACAGACACCTGTGGAGAATTATCTCTCCCAAGGCCAATTTCTTCTTTTGTTATGCTGACTCGACACTATTGAGCTGACCCATTTCTTAACTTACTCTTCGATTCTTCTTTGGGGTAACCATCGATGTACAACTGATGCCGAGTGCGCAATGTCATACATGAGTAGATACAAAGGAATACGAGATATATGTTTCAAGCTAAATCAATGTCGCATGATTATGAATGAAAGAAGTGACATTGATCCTAAACTTCATAGCCTCTGAGAGATAAGTACATACGTCTCCGTACTGATCCTTCAGACTCTACTAAGCTTGCTCGTGACTCGTGAGACCTATGTAATCTAGTGCTCTGATACCAACTGTCTCGACCCGAAATTCCCACCTTCGGGACCGTGATCATGCCTAACATTTCACTTGCTAGGCAAGCCAACGTTAGAATAATATTAGCCATTTTTAAACAATCTTAAATTAATTAATAACAAAGAAACCAGTGGAAGTAAAGTCTGAAATGTAGTGAATAATCCATAAAATAACGGTGTCTAAATAATATCTCAGAATTGGTGTCACAAGTGCACGAACCTTTAGAATACTACAAATAAAGGTCTGAATAAAATAAAGTTGTCTGAAAACAAAACACACAGCTAAAGTAAAGTAGACGGGGACTTCAGAACTGCAGATGTCGTGCAGTTATACCTCATGTCTCCTATGGGTAGCTGAAATCTGAGCAAGTCTATGGTACGTCGCTGGGACCAACTCCGAAATACGCACAAAAAGTGCAGAGTGTAGTATCAGTACAACCGACCCCATATACTGGTAAGTGTTGAGCCTAATCTCGATGAAGTAGTTGTGAGGCTAAGGCAGGTCACTTACATTAACCTGCACGCAATAATAGTAATAACCACAATAATAGAAAAAAATCAGGTTGCTTATTTTAATAGTTGAAGCCAACTCGGCAGTCATAACTAATTATTATTTTAATCAATTTCTGTTACAGCGCGCAACCCGTTCCCACAAACTATTCATATTCAATTCTGTTGCAGCGTGCAACATGCTCCTTCAATATATTCATTTTAATCAAGTCTGTTGCGGCGTGCAACCCAATCCTCCAATATGGACTTTTAATAAGTGTGTTGCGGCGTACAACCTGATCCTCCAATATGAACTTTTAATAAGTCTGTTGCGGCGTGCAACCCTATCCCCCAATACATTTGTTTCAATCAATTCTGTTGCGTCGTGCAACCCGTTCCTCCAATAAATCCATTTACCAATTCTTATAGAAGAAATTGCCCCAATAAATGCAACAATTAATATAAAATTTTTAAAACATCAAGCATACAATAATTATGAAACAAACAATGACAAATAGCAATTTATTATAGAAATCAGGGAGAAAATAGGCAGTTTACTATTTAATATGCTAAATGTCAAGTAGTAATTAATGCATATAAATCAAATCAGCATGTAGCAATTATTGCAGGAATTAAAGAATTAATATTTGACAAGGAATATGAGAGAAACAATTATCATAACAATTAATTCATGTATTAAAAAAAATTAGGATTTTCAAATAATTATGCAAACAATTAATTTGACGACGTATAGACACTCGTCACCTCGCCTATATGTCGTCCACATGCATTTCACATAACAAATAATTTAAGGGTTATATTCCCTCAAGTCAAGGTTAACCATGACACTTACCTCGCTTTGCAATTTCTATCAATTACTCGACCATGGCTTTTCCTTTTAAATTTGTCTCCAAAAGCTTCATATCTATTCACAATAATTCGATATACTCAATATGAATTATAGGAATTAATTCCATATGAATTTACTAATTTTCCGAATAAAAATCTGAAATTCATTTTAATATTCGACAGTGGGACCCTTGTCTTGAATCTCAGAAAAACTTACGAAATCTGAACATTCATTCCGAGACGAGTCCAACCATATAAAAATTATCAAATTCCGATGTCAAATGGACCTTTAAATCTTAAATTGTTTTTTTGGAAGATTTTATAAAAATTTGATTTTTCTCCCTAAATTTCACGGATTCATGATATAAATGAGCACGGGATCATGAAATATAATCAATATAGGATAAGGAACACTTACCCCAATCAACTCCGTGAAAATCCCTTCAAGAATCGCCCAAATCCGTGATCTCTAGCTCAAAATATGAAAAATGGGCTCAAACCCTCGATTTTGGATTTAACACTGTCTGTCCAGATTTTCTTAATCGTGATTGCGAAGCACAAGTAGACTGCCCACACAATTTACCCTACGCGAACGGGGAAACATTCACGCAATCGCGGACCACTGCCCCTCAAACCTACACGACTGCGTTCAGACCCACGCGATCGCGTAGAGCAATTTCCTCCCCTCAACTACTGCTCAAATCCTTCTACGCGAACGCGATCTCATCCACGCGTTCGCGAAGCATAGCCTAATACACGTACGCGATCGCGTTCCTTCCTCTACGACCGCATAGAACAAAATATCCCTGCCCATAATAAGCTTACGCGATCGAGGATGGACCTATGCGATCGCGTATAAGGAAACCAGAAGAAGGGAGCAACAGATATTAACAATCTCACCAAGGTCAAAAATGATCGGTTAACCACCCGAAATCAACTCGAGCCCTCGGGGCTCAAAACCAAACATGAACCCAAGTCCTACAATATCATACGAACTTGCTCGAACGATCAAATCACTAAAATAACACCTAGAACTACGAATTGAACCCCAAATCGAATGAAATGTTCAAGAAAATTTTAAAACTTATATTTTCACAACCGGACGTCCGAATCACATCAAATCGACTACGTTCCACACCAAATTCTGCAGACAAGTCCTAAATATTATAGTGGACCTATACCAGGCTCCGGAATAAACATACGGACCCGATGTCAATAAATCCAACATCAGTAAATTCATAAAACTCATTAAGCTTTTAAACTTTTATTTTTTCATCAAAATTCTATATTTTGGGCTAGGGACCTCGAAATTCGATTGCGGGCATATGCCCAAATCCCAAATCATGATACGGACCTACCGGAACTGTCAAAATACTGATCCGAGTCCGTTTGCTAAAGATATTGACCAAAGTCAACTCGGTTGAGTTTTAAAGCTCTATTTCACATTTTAATCCATTTTCCACACAAAAACTTTCCGAAAAATTATACGAACTGTGCACGCAAGTCGAGGAATGATAAATAGTGCTTTTCGATGTCTTAGAACACACAATTAATTATTAAATTTAAAGATGACATTTTGGGTCATCACATTCTCCACCTCTAAAACAAATGTTCGTCCTCGAACGAAGTTAGAAAAACTACCTGAGCTGGTGAATAAGTGTGGATATTTACTCAGCATGTCCGACTTGGACTCCCAGGTAGATGCCTCTACCGGCTGACCTCTCCAGTGAACCCGAACTGAAGGATAACTCTTAGAGCTCAACTGTCGGACCTACCGGGCTAGAATAGCTACCGGCTCCTCCTCATAGGTCAAATCCTTGTCCAATTGGACTGAGCTGAAAGCTAACACATGGGACGGATCACCATGATATTTCCGAAGCATAGACACATAGAACACCGGATGAACCGCTGATAAACTAGGTGGTAATGCAAGCCTGTAGGCTACTTCACCCATCCTTTCAAGAATTTCAAAGGGTCCAATATACCTAGGGCTCAACTTGCCATTCTTTCCGAACCTCATTACACCTTTCATAGGTGAAAACCGGAGTAATATTTTTTCTCCAACCATGAATGCAATATTACAAACTTTACGGTCGGCATAACTCTTTTTCCTAGACTGAGCTATGTAAAGTCGATCCTAAATAACCTTGACCTTATCCAAGGCATCCTGTACCAAATCGGTACCTAACAACCGAGCCTCTCCCGATTCAAATCAGCTAACTGGCGAACGTGATCGCCTTCCGTACAGTGCCTCATGTGGAGCCATCTAAATGCTCGACTGGTAGCTATTATTATAAGCAAACTCCGCAAGTGGCAAGAACTGATCCCAAGAACCTCCAAAGTATATAACACAAGCGCGAAGCATATCTTCCAATATCTGAATAGTGCGCTCTGACTTTCTATCTGTCTGTGGATGAAATGTTGTACTCCACTCAACCCGCATGCCTAACTTACGCTGTACAACCCTCCAGAAGTATGAGGTAAATTGCGTGCCTCGATTTGAAATAATAGACACAGGCACACCGTGAAGGCGGACAATCTCACGAATATAAATTTCAGCTAACCGCTCTGAAGAATAGGTAACTGCCACTAGAATGAAATGTGCCGACTTGGTCAACCTGTCCACAATGACCCAAACTGCGTCAAATGTTCTCTGAGTCCATGGGAGTCCAACAACAAAATGCATAGTGATACGCTCCCATTTCCATTGAGGAATTTCTAACTTCTGAAGCAAACCACCGGGTCTCTGATGCTCGTACTTAACTTGGTGACAATTCAGACACCGAACTACATATGCAACTATATCCTTTTTCATTCTCCTCCAACAATAATATTGCCACAAATCTTGATACATTTTGGCAGTACCTGGATGAATAGAATACCTGGAACTGTGTGCCTCTTCAAGAATTAATTCACGAAGCCCATCAACATTAGGCACACAAATACGACCCTGCATTCGTAGAACTCCATCTTTCCCTACAGCAACCTGTTTGGAATCACCGTGTCGCACCGTGTCCTTAAGGACAAGTAAATGAGGATTGTCATACTGTCGCTCTTGGATATGCTCATATAAAGAAGACCGAGCAACTGTGCAAGCTAGAACCTGACTAGGTTCTGAAACATCTAACCTTACGAACTGATTAGCCAAGGTCTGAACATCTGTAGCTAACGGTCTCTCACCAACCGGAATATAAGCAAGGCTTCCCACACTCACAACCTTTCTACTCAAAGCATCGGCCACCACATTAGCCTTTCTGGGGTGATACAAAATGGAGATATCATAGTCTTTCAAGAATTCCAACCATCTTCTCTGCCTCATATTAAGATCTTTTTGTTTGAACAGATACTGAAGGCTACGATGATCAGTAAATACCTCACACGAGACACCGTAGAGATAATGCCTCCAAATCTTCAGCGCATGAGGAATGGATGCCAATTCTAAGTAATGAACAAGATAATGCTTCTCGTGAACTTTCAACTTCCGCGACGCATATGCAATCACCCTGTCATCTTGCATGAATACTGCACCAAGCCCAATGTGAGATGCGTCACAATAGACCGTATACGATCTTGAGCCTGTGGGTAATACCAACACTGGCTCCGTAGTCAAAGCGGTCTTGAGCTTCTGAAAGCTCAACTCACACTCGTCTGACCATCTGAATGGGACACCTTTTTGGGCCAGTCTAGTAAATGGGCTTGCAATAGATGAAAATCATTCCACGAACTGACCATAGTAACCTGCTAAACCCAAGAAACTCTGTATCTATGTAACTGAAGTAGGTCTAGGCCAATTCTGAACAGCCTCTATCTTCTTAGGATCCACCTTTATGTCTTCTCCCGATATAACATGCCCCAAAAAGGCAAACGAGTCTAACCAAAACTCATATTTTGATAATTTGGAATATAACTGATTATTCTTCAAAGTTTGAAGCACACTCCGAAGATGTTGCTCATGCTCCTATCGACTGCTGGAGTAAATCAAGATATCATCAATGAATACAATTACAAAAGAATCCAAATAGGGCTTGAACACCCGATTCATCAAATTCATAAATATTGCTGGGGCATTTGTCAAACAAAATAACATCACTAGGAATTCGTAATACCCATACCGAGTCCGAAAAGCTGTCTTAGGGACATCAGATGCCCTAATCTTCAACTGATGGTAACCATTTAACACCAACTGATGGTAACCATCACGTCAAATCAACTCCGTTCCTCACCAAATTTGGCAGACAAGTCATAAATATTATAGTAGACCTATACCGGGCTCCGAAAATATAATATGGACCCGATGTTAATAAATCCAACATCAGTAAATTCTTAAAAATCATTAAGCTTTCAAACTTTTAATTTTTTATCAAAATTCTATATCTCGGGCTAGGGACCTCGGAATTCGATTCCGGGCATACGCCAAAGTCCCAAATCATGATACGGATCTACAGGAACTGTCAAAATACTGATCCGAGTCCGTTTGCTAAAACTCTGGACCAAAGTCAACTCAGCCGAGTTTTAAAGCTCGATTTCATATCTTAATCCATTTTCCACACAAAAAGTTTTCGGAAAATTATACGGACTGCGCACGCAAGTCGAGGAATAAATAGTGCTTTTCGAGATCTTAAAATACATAATTAATTTTTAAATTTAAAGATAACATTTTGGGTCATCACAGCCTGAGTCCACAACCCATGGTCCAAGAGTACTAGTCTGTAAAACACAAACAAAAGAATTACTAGCAATATAAGTATCAGTCTGAGCAACAAAGGCTATTTGTGGAGATGTCTACTTAGTTGCTCGGTAATGAAGAAACTCATTATATTCCCCTTCAGATATAGAAAATTCATGGTTACTTGTAGTCTCTGTCTGAGCAACATAAGTATTTTTGGGTGGACAAACATGTAAAGAATAGCACGCGTCACGAGTGTGTCCAAGTTTATGACAATAAGAACACTTGGGTCTAGATCTTCCAAAACGATCTCCTCCTCGTCTATTCTCCATAGTTTGAGATGCCCGATTGTCCACTGTCTGGGATGCGAGAACAGATGAGTCAAGTGTCTGTGATGAGATCACTGGGTGACTTGGTGCTACAGCAAGGCAAAGTAATCGAGAGAATAATTCATCAACTGTGGGGACATTCGGACTAGCCAAAATCTGATCGCGTACTCAATCAAGATCATTAGAAAGTCCAGCGAGAGTAAGAACTAGAAACATCTTCTATCGCTACTCTTGTTATTTTTTAACACTAGAAGAAACTGACATCAACTTCTCAAAAAGTAACATTAGATGAAAACGATAATTATTAAATAAATGTAACCATTTTTTACCCTAAATTGATTCCACATTTTCTCTTTGATGATGTGCGGTATCTGTCTCCAAGAATTTCAGGGCTCATGAACTTTAACTTCGTCTGCTTTCAATAACTTAACATACTTACATTTCATACAAAGGCACCTAATCCTTCCTCCAATAACAAAATCATCAAGTGTTTGAGCCTTATCAATAAATTCAGCAACCCCTTCAATAACTTCATCCCTCAACCCTCCACGATTAGGATGATTCCTATTATACATCCATCTACGATGCACAAATTCCATCAACACAAATAGAAATCTAGAAATGAGATATTAAACAATTTGATTTATTTAAACTGGTTACAAAGTTATACTCTTTCAAAGGTTTGTTTTAGATTTATACATATCATTGTATCAAAGCACTTTAATTGATATATTTTATTTTTTAAATTAATATTTTTTAACACTCAAAATCTCACGTTAATCCCTATTCTAAATAATATAAGTCTTTAACTATAATAATTAAATTTGAATAGCTTCTTAAATGTTCATATAATCCAAATTAACTAATGATTTCTCAAATTTACAAATTAATATAATGTTGAAATTGAAAAAAAACTAAATTTAATATCATTCTAATAATAAAACTAACAAGCAACAATGAACCTAGTACAACAAACTTTACACCAAAGTTTTAAACTATAACTAGTTAATATAATTACCGTTGGAAGTGAAAGTGAGAGTTTGTTTTCCTTATTTTCTATTGTTGTTTACTCAATTACTTTATGCCAACATATCACCTTTTTTATTTCAAAAACAATTAAGTTAATCAAACACTAATTATTTTCTCTTCTTTCCTATCGTTGTTTTCTCTTCTTTCAGCTTACCTTCATTTCTGCTCAGTAACACTAGTCAGAGTGTAATATAATTCTTTCATTGCAACTGTATTCACGTGGGAGGTAGTAACTGTTTGATTTGCAAAATAGACATAAAATAAAAAGAATTGACATATGCATAATAGTGTAAAATTCGACCAAAAAGTTGAAAACACTCTTTCAGTTTTTCAAGTTTAGAACTACAGATAATACCACTAAAAATCAGAAAGACTATAAAGACTAAATAATGAATTGACTCCAATTGATACAAACGAGAGCTGCAAACTTGATACAAACAACCTACTTAAAAATGCATGAGTTTACAATCGCACAAACTTCATATTTTTACATATGCAGTACTCTAACACTGAATATTTTAAAATTCAACATATTCTTATCAAATTTAAAATTAGATTTAGGATTTCTTAACATAATCTTGTTTAACCCAAAATTTCAACCATACCTAATTCAACATATTCCTCTTTCTTTTTGTTTTATATCAAGTATCATTAAAAAACTAAAATCCCTAAAATTTCAACCATACCTACTTCAACTAGCTATGATGTTCATATATAGAAAATTACTACAAATTTAATAATGATAACAAGATATATATGCCAACTAAATACTTACCTCGACGGAAACAATGCCGGAGAAGTCGACTGAGGAGCTGCTGCTGCCGCCACCGCCGCCACCACTGCCAACCACTGTTGCAAAATGGATAAAAAACAATAAATTAAGGGGAAAAGGGAGGAGGAAGGAGAGGGAGAAGGGAGGAGGATACGGGAGAGAGAGAAAACGTACAATTAAATTATGTTCTTGGGGATGGGGGAGAAGGACGAGAGGGAGAGAGGAGGAGGATGAGAGAAGAAGGAGGAATAAAAGAGAGGTTGTATTTTTTGGGGATGGGTCGGGTAGGGTTTGTTTAAAAATATTCCGACCGATTCGGTCGGAATTGTCATTTTAATTTGTTTTTAAAAAGTACCGACCAAATCGGCCGGAAATGAAGTCAACAAGTCAAACTAAATTTTTGGCCAAAAGTTGCAACCGATTTGATCAGAAATGTGGTAGAAAGAATTATAAAAATATATAGGAGATATTGTTTGAAAAGTCCGACGGAAATTTCCGACATAAAGTGTCAATCGAAAATTCTTGATTTACTAGTAGTGGTAGATCCTTGAATTTTTTATTTTATCTCGTCTGATTTCACGCAAAGGATATGTGGGACTTTGAATAGGCAAAGAACTTTTAATGTAGACCTATTTTCTTGTTGGGTGGGTTAGATGAGTATTTGGGTCAAGTGTTAACTGGATTTTATTATTGAAAACATAGAATTTTAATATGACATGTGTGATGACCCAAAAGGTCATCTTATGTTTTAGAACTCGAATCTGCGCTATTAAGCCTTAAAAATCTCATTTTTACCCTCCTCAATTTGAGTGCGCAGTCCGGGCAGGTTTCCAGAAAGCTTTTATGTTGAAAACTAAGGAAAATAAGAATTTTTTCCTTAAAAGTTGATTTTAGTTGACTTCGGTCAGCATTGTTGGTAAACGGGCCCGGATTCGTGCTTTGACAGTTCCGGTAGGTCCGTATCGAATTATGGGACCTGGGCGTATGCCTGGAATCGAATTCGGAGGTCCCTAGCTTGAGTTATGAATTTTTGATGAAAATTAAAAGTTTGGAAATTAATTGTATTTAAGAATTGACTGATATTTGGCATTGTTAGTATCGGGTCCGTATTTTGGTTCCAGAGCCAGGTGCAGGTTCATTATGATATTTAAGACATGTCTGTAAAATTTGGTGAGAAACGGAGTTGATTTGACGTGATTCGGACGTCCAATTGAGAAAATAGAATTTTTAAAGTGTTCTTGAGAATTTCATTTGATTTGGTGCTAAATTTAGAGTTCTAGGTGTTATTTTGGTGATTTTATTGCGCGAGCAGGTCCATATGATGTTTTTAGACTTGTGTGCATGTTTGGTTTGGAGCCCCGAGGGCTCGGGTGAGTTTCGGATAGGCCACAGGATGTTTTAGACTTAGAAAATCTGAGATTTTTGCTGCAGCAGCTGTTCTGGTGTGCCCTTCTTCGCATTTGCGTAGGTAGTGTCGCAAACGCAAAAGGTAAGATGGGGGCAGGAGAATTTTCTTTTTCGCGAACGCGATCTGTCTCACGCGAACGCAATAGTCTAAGGGACCTGGGGAGGGGAGTCAAGTTCTTCTACGCGAACGCGTCCACTGGGTCACGAACGCGAAGGCTT
>AWOL01S0045849.1:0-33013 GCA_000715115.1 Nicotiana otophora
CTACCAAAGAAAAAGATATAGTATTATTTACTACCTACTGTTATAAATAATCAAAGATATTATCAAAACCTAGTTATCACTTAAAGCATTCTAAAGCCATACTTAATAAAGTGGGAGCACTTGCAAGTCTTCCTCTACTTCTCTGTTACTATTCACAGTTACTCTTGTATTTCTAAATGATTACCTTGCAAATATTATGTAAGAATTTTTCTTCAGAAATTAAAGAAAAATTATTTACCCGTAAAATAATACAGTTAAATTTGTAACGTGGTTTAGAGACACGTGAATTAATTTGATCCAAGAATATAAAATAATTAAAAACAGAAATAAACTGATTAAATAAATTTGAAGAAAATACAAGCCTGATTGTGAGAAGAGCTTCTCCGGAAGCAAGAATAAGAACAATATGTAGAACAAAAAGAAAGAATTTTGTTAATAAAATAAAAGCAGATTTTGCTTTTTTGCGTACAAATATTTTCGTGTCCTACAATGAATACAAATTCTTCTATTTATAGCTCAATTCAGAGAGACAAGATTCCCAAATCAAGCTCTTCTTTAATATAAATAAAATCCCTCATGATGGCCGCATAACAGTTAGGTATTAATGCAAAGATTCTTTGTAACGGCTGCTCTTGAATCCTGTCATTTCCAATCGATATGTTCCTTTCAGATCTCTGTATCCTGTTCTAGTGCCTTCAAAACTTATCCAACACCGGTCACATGTTCGTAACCGGTGCCAGCTTGACTCATATCTTACTTGTCTTCACTTCTACGTGTCAACTCATCGAGCATCCACCTGTCGTTCATCAATTTTACCCCATACAGATAGTCCCCCTACTTTCCGGTGATAAAACTTTGTATTACTGGGAAGTAGATAAGACCTCCTTTCTTGGCGGAAAAATTTCTGAAGAGTTTCTGACACTTGAAAGGATGCACGTCTCCTCGCATTAATGAGCCGAACACGTGTTATCCCGTGTTTAGAAAAATAATTTCCCTCGTTTCCTAGGTAATAATGACCATGAATTCAGCCTCCTATAAACTTCTCAACTTCTCATCATTTTTACAAACTCTTCTTCTTCAAATTTCCTTAAAACTTTTATGCAAATCTCACTTTCTCAGTAAAAATTCTCTTACTCAGATTTTCCATCGTCATGTCTTCTACTACCTCTGCCCCCGGTAACTCAAGCATTTACATCGGTGGTGGAGCTACTAAGAAGAACAAAACCAAGGAAGTCGATGCCGATCCTCCTACTACCAACACGATCATCCCCTCTCAACTAAATTCTGAGACAGATCTTCTAGTACAAAAGGAACCTCATAAGCCTAAAAATGACAGAAATTGGCCCGTCAGTAGATATCCCTCTTCATCCATCCTTGTAGTATCCCTGTTGTGAAAGAAGATTGTGACTGGAGAAACATATGAGTTTTACCCCTCAATGAAGTAGAAAGGATCACCTTCAGCAAACTAGGATTCATGTAAATTTACACATATCCTTTTACTTTATGAATGGATAGAGAAATCGATCCCACTGATTTAGAGCTTTGCCACAACTACCAAATTAGATTGGCTCAAGTAAGTCTGTCAATATGCCGAATGGTGGCTTGCCTTCGGGTATTGTGCTCCCGGGCCGGTGAAACCCTCACTCTTGCCCATTCGGTCAACCTTTACTCCATAAAGAATTTCCGCTTAGGCATTGTCAAACTCAGCAAATGATGTCACCATGTCATCATTACTAATGTCGATAATGATAATGATCGTGGATGGATGGAAAGGATCGTTGTCATTACTACCAGAGATATTCTTCCAGCGACAACACCTTCTATCCCTGAATCTTGGAACTTTACTCGTATGTTTTTCAGATATCCTTTTTCTAATGTGTTAAATAAAATCATATTCCTTTGCTAACTTTTATTTCTCTTATTTCAGCTACCCGTTGGGTTCCTCCATCGGTTCAAAACCTAACCCAATGGGTACAAAAGATTTTAGATATTTTCACACCAGATTCTCGTAAGCGGAAAGTAATTTCACCCAAATTCATTGGAAGGCCAAGAACTATGGTAAGTAAACTTTCTCCTTTTTACTTTTCAATCTTGAATATGATTTAGCACCAATTTGCTGACTTCCTTTCATAATACACAGGCCTTCCGAATGGATCTTCTATTTGTCCTATTGTTGAGGTTTCCCATGACACAATGGTGGCTCATCAATAGATTTGAGCCGTCATTGACTGGAAAAGGGCTCATGATATTGCTCTTGCTTCCGGTAATGGCCCATCCTCCCTGAGTCGCCAGCCTAAGGAGAAAAAACCAAAAGAAGACGTACCTCTAAAGCTAAGACTTAGAAAAAGCCTTCAACAAAGGAAACTCCAACTGGACCAACCACAGTGGTCCTCGATGAAGACGAAACTGAAGATGATGACGAAGCAATTTCTCTTCATAGAAGAAGAAAAAGATCTCCCCTGCTCAACCGGACGCTCAAGAAGTTCAAGGACTCTTCACTGAAATAGAAATAGTTGAAGACATTGAATCTCATTTCCGGGCTCCCATTGTTGCTTCCGTTTAGAAGAATTCTACCTTGATATTCTACCACCTCCTAATTCAATACCAACTGCAGCACCAACAACTCTGCTTCACCACTGACCCTAACTAAACAAATGGAAGATGTTCATTTCCTTCGGTCACCCGATCATGGGAGCATTGAGACCACTTTCCCGACACCCATTTGAAACCTAAATGGTAAATGTAGCATCACTATTTTGGTTTCAAATGAGTTTCACTTACTCTCCAAGCCGATGGGAGTTGCCAACTACTTGAAGCCTTTGGCTTCGAACAAGGACCGACGAAATGGAAGCTCTTTCTATAGAATGCTTGATTAATAACAGTATGCACTTTGCTGCTCAGGTATAATCTTATACTTCTTTCTTCCCTTTTCTCTTGCTAGACGTTATCCTTAATAACTTTAATATTTGATTTCTCAGGCTAACCTCCTTGCCTCCAAGGGCTCGCAAAAGATGATCCAAGCTAAAGAAGAACTTGCTGCCGAAAAGGATCAGATCGGTGCTGAATGAGATCAACTTGCTAAGTGTCTCCCATCTTTAGAAGCAAGACTTGCTATAATGGGCGAACATGAATCCCGGTTGGAGAAATCTAAGAAAGAAAAGGTAATTCACAACTGAGAGTCCACTCAACTGTATACAAAACTTGAAGAGTTGAAAGTCAAGTGGGCAGAGCTGTAGGGTGCTGTAACTGCGGCAGCCGAACGTGGTTGCTTCCACGGAAAACATCAATAACCTGGAAGCTAGCTTGTATTCTAATATCGAGGAGAAAAGAGCTAGGGTGGAGGAAAGTTTCAAAAAGGTCATGGAGCAAAACCGCAAACACGCGAAAACAAATAGTGATCTTTGCTAGACCTATGGCATCGTGAGGGCTGAAAACGAACAGCTGCAGTCCAAAATAAAAAAGCATCGATCCAACTCCAAGATCAATAAGACTCCTTCCTCCTTGAGAAAACTTATGCGATTTATCACATAAGGAGGAAGACCTTGGAGGAGACCAAATAAGGCATTTCAAACATAGATGGACGCATTGTGCCGAGGCTCTTGAATTGGAGACAATTACTTTCGATAACATTCCTGCTCGACCAACTATTTCAAGCTCCTCGAACACATGTTTGAGTCCTCGATAACTGAAGAGGAAGGTGAAGAAGAAGATAAGGACAAGGATGAAGGTACTGAAACGGTTGCGTGTCACGACCCAATTTTCCCTCCATGTGACGTCGTGACGGCACCTAGTCTCTGTGACTAGGTAAGCCTAACATTTGCGAAATAATGAAATGAAAACATAAATTCAATAACTAACTGTAGCAATAACAGCATAACTGAATACCATGCCACTTGGCATGTACAATAACCAACTCCTTAGTATACTACATAGCGTTCCCAAAACCCGAAACATCGTGAATCACAAACTACGGAAGGAAAATCTAGTGTCTCTATACATCAGAATCTAACAAAAGAAAATACAGAAGATAATGGACATGGGGAAGAGTAGAAGGGGACTCCGAGGTCTGCGGACGCGGAAGATATACCTTGAAGTCTCCAAAGCTGTCCATGCTCACTGATAGTGCGGCTGATAAGGAGCACCTGGATCTGCACACAAAAATATGTGTAGAAGAGTAGCATGAGTATACCATAATCGGTACCCAGTAAGTGCCAAGCCTAACTTCGATCGAGTAGTGACGAGGTCAGGTCAGGACCCTACTGGTATAAATAATAATAAGGCAAGGCAAGAATGAAATATCGCAGTAAAATAAAGACTAAAATTTAATAAGAAATAATTCATAGAAGGTAATAACTCAGTACACAGAAATACAACAGGGAATCTCTCGAGATACCGTCTCGTAGTCCCAAACGTAAATGTGCAGGAGGATCTCCCGGAATACTGTTCCGTAGTCCCAAAGTAAATATGCAAGACAGGGGGATCTCCCGGAATACCGTTCCGTAGTCCCAAAAAAAATATGCAAGACAGGGGAATCTCCCGGAATACCGTTTCGTAGTCCCAAAGTAAATATACAAGACAGGGGGATCTCCCGAAGTACCTTTTCGTAGTCCCAAAGTAAATATGCAAGACATGGGGATCTCCCAGAATACCGTTCCGTAGTCCCAAAATAAATATGCAGTACATGGGGTTCTCCTGAAAAACCGTTCCGTAGTCCCAAAGTAAATATACAGCTAAATCATAGAATTCAATAGTCACGACACGAAATTCTACAGTGAAGGAAATACAGGTAAATTCACTAAACATGCTGCACGTAGTTCAAGTAAATAGTTAAGGCAAGTAGACACATTATTCTAATCTAGCAGGATATACACATGCTGATGAAACTCAAATAAGAAAGAAATCAGGTTATTACTTAGTAGAAAAATTGAGTTTTTACATAATTAGCTCGTGTACATACTCGTCACCTCACGTACACGGCGCTTATATATCAAAAACAGTACAAATCCTATGGGAAGTTCCCCCACACAAAGTTAGGCAAGCCACTTACCTCGAACCAAGATCAATCAATTGGTCAAAATGCCTTTCCCACGAATATCCACTTCCGAATGGCCCAAATCTAGCCAAAAGTAATTACATATCATAAATACAACAATAATAGACTCATCTAATGAATGAAATCAATACTTTAATAAAACATCCGAAATTCGCCCTAAAAGGTCGACACGGGCCTATGTCTCGGAATCGGGTAAAAGTCACAAAATACGAACACTCATACACTCACGAGTTCACTCGTACCAAAATTATCCAAATCCGATGTCTAAGTCCCAATCAAAACTCAAAACTTCGGTTAGGGAACTTTTCCCCCATTTTCCCAACTTTTCAATCAAAATCTGAAATAAAATGGAGGAAACAACTATAGATTAATGCAATACAACCAAAAAATGAGTTAGGACTCGTTACCCCAAAGCTCTCTCTGAAAATCCCTCGAACAATTGCCAATTCCTGAGCTCCCAAGTCCAAAAATGAAGAAATGAATCAAACACTCGACTTTTCCTCTTTTCTGCCCAAAAATCTCGCTTCTGCGAGCCTTCAACCGCACCTGCGGAAATCTCGTTGCAGGTGCGAAAATCACTCATGTGGGGATGAGACCGCATCCGCAAACAAAGGCCACTTCTGCGAGCCCGCATCTGCGGATCTATGGTCGCACCTGCGGTCCCAGCTAGACAGGGCCAAAACTGCTTCTGCGGCTCCATGGCTGCTTCTCCGGCGCCGCACCTACGACCCAAAGTGCGCAGGTGCGATTACACCAGGTGCAATAGCTCCAGCAATTGCATAAGTCCCAAACTCAATCCGTTAAGCACCTGAAACTCACCCGAGGCCCCCGGGACCTTGACCAAACATACCAACAAATCCTAAAACATCATACGAACTTAGTCGAGCCCTTAAACAACATCAAACAATGCTAAAATCATAAATTATCCTCTGATTCAAACTTAAAGAATTTGAAACTTCCAAATTCGACAACCGATGCCGAAACTAACGAAAACTATGTCTGATTGACCCCAAATTTTGCACACAAGTCATATTCAACATTATGGACCTACTCCAATTTCTGTAACAGGAAACCGACCCCGATATCAAAATTTTCACTGTTGGTCAAAATCTCCAAAAATTTGACTTTTGCCATTTCAAGCCTAAATGAGCTACAGACCTCCAAAACACAATCCGGACACGCCTCTAAGTCCAAAATTACCCAACAGAGCTAACGGAATCGACAGAACTCCATTCCGAAGTTGTCTTTAAATGGGTTTGAATACGGTCCAAAACTTAAGGTTTAACCCTCAATTTAGGGACTAAGTGTCCCAAAATATTCCAAAAACCAAAACGAACCCTCCCGGTAAGTCACAATAGCAGAAATAGATATGGGAGAAGCATTTAATAGGGGATAGGGGCTATAACTTTCAAAACGACCAATTGGGTCGTTACATCCTCCCCGTCTTAAAACAATCGTTCGTCCTCGAACGAGTATAGAGACATACCTGAAGTGGTGAAAGGATGAGGATAACAACTACTCATATCCTGCTCGGTCTCCCAAGTCGCCTCCTCGACCGGCTGTCCCCTCCACTGAACCTTCACAAAGCAATGTTCTTTGATCTTAGCTTTCTGACCTGCCTGTCTAAAATAGACACTGGCTCCTCAACATAAGATAAATCCTTGTCCAACTGGACAGAGCTGAAATCCAACACATGAGACGGATCGTCGTGATACTTCAGGAGCATCGAAATATGAAATGCCATATTAACTCCTGCCAGGCTGGGAGGTAAGGCATGCTCATAAGCAACTTCCCCAACTCGCCGCAACACCTCAAAGGGACCAATAAACCATGGGCTCAGCTTACCCTTCATTTCGAACCTCACAACGCCCTTCATAGGCGAAACCCGAAGCAAGACCCGCTCTCCAACCATGAATGCAACATTGCGAGCCTTCCGATCTGCATAGCTCTTCTGTCTGGACTGGGCTGTGCGAAGTCGATCCTGAATCACCTTCACCTTATCCAGGACATCCTGAACCAAGTCTGTACCGAATAATCTAGCCTCGCTCGGCTCGAACCAACCCACTGGGGACCGACACCGCCTACCACACAGAGCCTCATACTGTGCCATTTGAATGCTGGACTGATAACTGTTGTTGTAAGCAAACTCTGCAAGTGGCAAAAATTGGTCCCAAGAACCCCCAAAATCGATCACAAGCGCAGAGCATATCCTCTAGTATCTGAATAGTGTGCTCGGACTGTCCGTCCGTCTGAGGGTGAAATGCTGTGCTCAGCTCCACTCTAGTACCCAACTCCTACTGTACGGCTCTACAAAATTATGATGTAAACTGTGCACCCCGGTCAGAGATAATAGATACCGGTACACCATGAAGCCTGACGATCTCACGGATGTAGATTCGAGCTAGCTGCTCGGAAGAATAGGTTGTCATCACACGAATGAAATGAGCAGACTTGGTCAGCCCATCCATAATCACCCAAATAGCATCAAACCTCTGCTTAGTCCGTGGGAGTCCAACAACTAAATCCATAGTGATCCGCTCCCATTTCCACTCCGGAATCTCCAACTTCTGAAGCAACCCAACTGGCCATTGATGCTCAAACTTCACCTATTGGCAATTTAGACATTGGGCCACAAACTCTACTATGTCTTTCTTCATCCTCCTCCACCCGTAATGCTGTCTCAAGTCCTGATATATCTTTGTGGCACCCGGATGAATAGAGTACCACAAACTGTGAGCCTCATAGAGAATCAACTCACACAAACCATCTACATTGGGCACGCATAGCCTGCCCTGCATCCTCAATGCACCATCATCTCCAATAGTGACCTCCTTAGCATCACCGTGCTGGACCGTGTCCTTAAGGACAAGCAGGTGGGGGTCATCATACTAACGCTCCCTGATATGATCATAAAGAGAAGACCGAGAGACCACACAAGCAAACACTCAACTCGGCTAAAAAGTATCCAATCTCACAAACTGGCTGGCTAAGGCCTGAACATCTAACGCCATGGGCCTCTCTGCTGCTGGTAGATATGTTAAGCTCCCCAAACTCTTTGCCCGGTGACCCAAAGCACTGGCCACCGCATTGGCCTTCCCAAGGTGATACAAAATGGTGATATCATAATCCTTAAGCAGCTCCAACCACCTCATCTAACGCAAATTAAGATCCTTCTGCTTGAACAGATATTGCAAACTCCGATGATCAGTGTAAATCCCACAAGGAACACCGTACAAATAATGCTGCCAAATCTTCAAGGCATGAACAATGGCTGCTAACTCAAGGTCGTGGGTAGGATAGTTCTTTTCATGCACCTTCAGTTGTCTAGATGTGTAGGCAATCACCCTACCATCCTGCATCAACACCGCACTGAGACCAATCCGCGATGCATCATAATACACAGTATAAGACCCCGAAACTGTAGGCAATACCAATACTGGGGCTGTAGTCAAAGCTGTCTTGAGCTTCTGAAAGCTCTCCTCACATTCCTCTGTCCACCTGAACGAAGCACCCTTCTGGGTCAGCCTGGTCATAGGTGCTGCAATAGATGAGAAACCCTCTACAAATCGACGGTAATACCCCGCCAAACCAAGAAAACTCCGAATCTTTGTAGCTGAGGACTGTCTGGGCCAACTCTGCACTGCTTCAATCTTCTTTGGATCCACTTAGATCCCATCACTCGATATTATATGACCCAAGAATTCCACCGAGTCTAGCCAAAACTCACTCTTTGAAATTTTTGCATATAACCTCTTTTCTCTCAAGGTTTGAAGCGCAGTCCTTAGGTGCTGCTCATGATCCTCTCGAGTCCAAGAGTACACCAGAATGTCGTCAATAAACACAATTACGAATGAGTCAAGATAAGGCTGGAACACACTGTGCATCAAGTGCATAAAAGTAGCTGGGGCATTGGTCAGCCCAAAATACATAACAAGAAACTCGTAGTGACCATATCTGTTCCTGAAAGCAGTCTTCGCGATATCTGGTTCCCGAATCCTCTACTGATGATAACCTGAACGCAAGTCAATCTTGGAAAACACTCTGGCACTGTGTAACTGATTAAATATGTCATCAATACGAGGCAATGGATACCTGTTCTTCACTGTGACTTTGTTCAACTGGCGATAATCAATATACATCCGCATAGAACCATCCTTCTTCTTCACAAATAAGACAGGAGCACCCCAAGGTGACACACTAGGCCGAATGAAGCCCTTATCAAGAAACTCCTGTAAATGCTCCTTCAACTACTTCAATTCAGGAGGAGCCATACGATATGGAGGAATAGATATGGGCTGAGTGCCCGATAACAAATCAATGCCAAAATCAATATCTATGTCAGGCGTTATGCCTGTAAGATCAGCTGGAAACACATCTGGAAACTCCCTCACTACTGGAACTGACTCAACTATAGGGGTGTCAGTACTGACCTCTCTCATATAAGCTAGATACATGTCACATCGCTTCTCAACCATTCCTTGAGCTTTAAGAAACGAAATAACTCTACTGGGAGTATACTCTCCTACCTCTCCACTCTAATCGCGGTAAACCTGGCATAGCCAGCGTCATGGTCTTAGCGTGACAATCAAGAACAACATAATGGGGCGACAACCAGCCCATGCCCAAAATAATATCAAAGTCCACCATGCTGAGCAATAATAAATCGGCTCTGGTCTCAAAACCACTAAGAGCAATCAAACATGACCGATACACGCGTTCCACAATAAGAGAATCTCCCACATGAGTAGACACATAAACAGAGGAACTCAAAACATCCCGCGATACGCCCAAATAAGGGGCCAAATAAGAGGAAATGTAAGAATATGTAGAGCCTGTGTCAAATAATACCGACGCATCTCTATGACAGACCGGGACAATACCTGTAATGATAGAATCAGATGTGACTGCCTCTGTACGAGCAGGAAGGGCATAATATCTGGCCTGGCCTCGCCCTCTAGGGCGACCTCTACCTCCTTGACCTCTACCTCGAGCTGGCTGAGTAGATGGGGTGGTAGCTGGTGCTGTAATAATAACCTGAGGACCCGATGGAGTACGCTGTGGCTAAGAAGTCTGTGGAGGTGCACCCCTCCTAAACCTGGGGTAATCCCTCACCATATGGCGAGTGTCACCACACTCAAAACAAGCTCTGGGAGGGCGTGGCTGCTGTGGCTAGCTCAGGCCAGATCTGTTGGACTGGCCACTAGGAACACCCCGTGCAGGAGGCACACTAGATAATGGCAGTGCATAATAAGTCTCCTGGGGCCTAGAAGGAGCTGGAACACCGCTAGCGGCTGGAAGAGCTGAATGAACGGGGCGACTCACATAACCCCTACCATAGTGAGCTGTTGGGGCATGAGCACCAGAATAAGAACCAGTCTCTCGTGACCTCTTGGCCTCCCTCTCCTCTCTATCCCGGATAAGCATGCCCTCCAATCTCTTGGCGATACTCACAACCTGCTGATAAGAAGTATCCATCTCCAACTCCCTGGCCATACTAATCTGGATGCTGGGGTGGAGTCCCCCAATAAACCGTCGAACCCTCTCTGAAACTGTGGTAACCAAGGTCGGTGCATGTCGGGCCAAATCACTGAAGCGAACTGCATACTCTAACACAATCATAGATCCCTGGCGCAACTGCTCAAACTTCGCGAGCCATGAGTCCCTAAGGCTCTGAGGGACATACTCTCTCAAAAACATGTCCGAGAACTGAGTCCATGTAAGTGAAGCTGCCTAAGCAGGACTACTCAACTCATAAGCATGCCAGCACTGATAGGTTGCTCCTCTAAGCTGGAATGTAGTAAAAGAAACCCCACTCATCTTTGCTACGCCCATAGTATGGAGAATACGATGACACTCCTACAGAAAACCCTAAGCATCATCTGTAGCCAATCTGCTGAAGGTAGGTGGGTGGTACTTCTTGTACCTCTCAAGTCTGAGTTGCTCCACCTCAGAAGCTGCTGCCCTAATCTCGGGCTGAGCTGGAGCTACCGGCTGCATTGGGACAATCTCTGGAACCCGGTCTACCTGGACCCACTACTCTGGAGTACCGGCGATGGGAGTCTGTGCTCCTCCCCTGGCTTGAGATATGGCAGGAGCAAATGGAATCAATCCAGCCTGAGCTAAGGTGCTGAACATGCTCAGAAACAGGACTAGAGTCGCTTGGAGGGCTGGTGCAGAAATAGGCACCTCAAGTGTCTGCCCTCCAGCTGGAGCTACTGGGGGCATCTCTATAGCAGCTCGTGCGGGTGCTCTGGCTGCACCACATGGACGTCCTCAGCCTCTACCCTGGCCCCGGCCTCTCGCGGCTCTAGTAGAGGCGCGGGTGCCTGGTCATCAAATCCGCTCGTACGTGTCCTCACCATCTATGAGAGAATATAATACAGAAGTTTAAATTTTTTTTTGAAATCAACAATTTTCACACGACAAGGAATCAAAGTAATGAAAGTTTTCCTAATAGTTCCATAGCCTCCCGAAGATAAGTAAAGACGTCTCCGTACCGATCCGCGAGACTCTAATAAACCGGCTTGTGACTCACGACACCTATGAACTTAGAGCTCTGATACCAACTTGTCAAAACCTAATTTTCCCTCCATGTGATGTCGTGACGGCACCTAGTCTCTGTGACTAGGTAAGCCTAACATTTTGCGGAATAATGAAATGAAAACATAAATTCAATAGCTAACTATAGCAATAATACCATAACTGAATACCATGCTGCTTGGCATGTACAATAACCAACTCCTTAGTATACTACATAGCATTCCCAAAACCCGGAACATCGTGAATCACAAACTACAGAAGAAAAATCTAGTGTCTCTATACATCAGAGTCTAACAAAAGAAAATACAGAAGATAACGGACATGGGGAAGAGTAGAATAGGACTCCGAGGTCTGCGGATGTGGCAGATATACCTTGAAATCTCAAAATCTATCCCGGCTCACTGATAGTGCGGCTGATAAGGAGCACCTGGATCTGCACACAAAACCATGTGCAGAAGAGTAGCATGAGTACACCACAATCGGTACCCAGTAAGTGTCAAGCCTAACCTCGGTCGAGTAGTGACGAGGTCAGGTCGGGACCTTATTGGTACAAATAATAACAAGGCAAGGCAAGAATAAAATATCGCAGTAAAACAAAGAATGATATTTAACAAGAAATAATTCATAGAAGGTAACAACTCAGTATATAGAAATACAATATGTAATCTCCCGAGATACCGTCTCGTAGTCCTAAACGTAAATGTGCAGGGGGATCTCCCGGAGTACTGTTCCGCACTTCCAAAGTAAATATGAAAGATGAGGGGATCTTCCGGAATACCGTTCTATAGTCCTAAAGTAAATATGCAAGACAAGGGGATCTCCCGAAATACCGTTCCGTAGTCCCAAAGTAAATATGCAAGATATGGGGATATCCCGGAATACCATTCTGTAGTCCCAAAGTAAATATGCAGTACAGGGGGATCACCCGAAATACCGTTCCGTAGTCCCAAAGTAAATATACAACTAAATCATAGAATGTAATAGACACGACACAAAATTCTACAGTTCAACCTAAGTACCAGTTAAGGAAAGACGGGTACATTCACTAAACATGCTGCGCGTAGTTCAAGTAAATAGTTAAGGCACGTAGACATACTATTCTAATCTAGCAGGATACTACACATTCTGATGAAACTCAAATAAGAAAGAAATCAGGTTATCACTTATTTGAAAATCTATATTTTTACCCAATTAGCCCGTGTACGTACTCGTCACCTCACGTACACGGTGCTCATATATAAAAAACAGTACAAATCCTACGGGAAGTTAGGCCAGCCACTCACCTCAAACCAAGCTCAATCAATCGGTCAAAATACCTTTCCCATGAATATCCGATTCCGAATCACCCAAATCTAGCCAAAACTAATTACATATCATAAATACAACCATAATAGATTCATCTAATTAATGAAATCAATACTTTAATAAAAATTCCGAAATTCGCCCTAAAAGGTCGACCCGGGCCTACGTCTTGGAATCGAGTAAAAGTCACAAAATACGAACACCCATTCACTCACGAGTTCACTCGTACCAAAATTATCCAAATCCAATTTTCCCAAATTATCNTAATCGAAAACTGACCCTGGTATCAAAATTTCCACTGCCGGTCAAAATCTCCAAAAATTCGACTTTCGCCATTTCAAGCCTAAATGAGCTACAGACCTCCAAAACACAATCCGGACACGCTTCTAAGTCCAAAATCACCCAATGGAGCTAACGGAACCGACAGAACTCTACTCCACAGTCGTCTTGACACAGTTCCGACTACGGTCCAAAACTTAAGGCTTAACCCTTAATTTAGCGACTAAGTGTCCCAAAATATTCCAAAAACTAAAACGAACCCTCCTGGCAAGTCACAATAGTAGAAATAGATATAGGAGAAGCAGTTAATAGGGGATCGGGGATATAACTTTCAAAACAACCTGCGGAACAACCTTCATCTTTAAAAGAAGCAGTACATACTTTTCTTTCTTCGTAGTACGAAGACAAAACCAATTAATGTAATACACACACACACACACACACACACACACATATATATATATATATATATATATATATATAAAACTATGTCGAAAATTCTATTGAGTTTGGCATTTAAGAAATAAAAGACATCTTTTGCTTAATTTATGTGAAAACATATTTTTTTCCATTTGATAAAGTTCGAAAATTCTCTTACATCCGATAACTTTAATTTCATGCATTCATACTTCCTAATTTTACCCTTTAACTATGAGGGTTTCATAAGAGAGGGCGCTTATGTTTACGGTGCTCTTGAATAGGATGTCTCCAGTTTATTCCGGTACAAACATTTAAAGTTTAAGTAACTTTAAAATGAAAGAGATCATATCGTATCATTTGGACAAGAATTAAGATAATAACAAAAGGACTTTAATTTATTCCATCCATTTCTAAAAGTACAATATAAGCAAAAATTACCTTAAGTAAATAAAGATGCCAATACATATGGCTAACTTATAATAGTTATTTCTACAGGGCTGAGCATGCAGTCCCCAGTCTCGATAAGATGCAGCTTCCGGTGCAACGACCCGACCGATTGTTTCACTTTCTAGATCCATGTTCGCCTAATTAAGACTCCCTGTATGTGATTTTACTCTTTTATGAATCGTGGGGATGGTTAGTTCGGGTTTAAAAGGGTCCGGATTGATATCGAAATACTTAGTTCCTTAATATTGGCTTAAAATGGGTTAAGTTTGACTTGGATCAACATTTTGAGTAAACGACCTCGAAACCAGGAGTTGACGGTTCCAATAGGTTTATATGATAATTTTGGACTTGGACGTATGTTCAGATTGGGTTATGGATGATAGGGGCATTTCGGCGCTTAATATTGAAAGTTGGCACATTAAAGGTTTAAAAGTCTTTTAAATTTCATTTGGAGTAGGTTTTGGTGTTATCGAGGTCTGTTTGGGATTCCGAGCTTGGGAATAGTTCTGTATAGTGATTTAAGACTTTCACGCTAAATTTGGTGTCATTCTGAGTGGTTTAAGTATGATTCAACACGTTCAGGGTAAGTTGAAAGAATTTGAAGTTCATAAGATGAATCGATTTGGTTTGGAGTGTGATTCTTATTTTGGTATTGTTTTCTGTGTTTCGAGAGGTCGAGAAGGTACGTCTTATGGTTACGAACTTGTTGGTATGTTTGGGTGAGGCCTCGGGGGCCCCGATACCATTCAGACGATGTGCGGAACTCGTTTGGACTTGGAGAAAATAGCTCAAGCAGCAGAGCTTTTGGTGTAATTGCACCTGCGAGGAACTAGCCGCAGGTGCGAGCTCGCAGAAGCTAGTGTTTGGCCTCAAAAGAGGTTTTGGGCGATTTGGCTGTGGCCCACAGAAGCAGAGGGATTTTCACAGAAGTGGCCTCGCTTTTGTGAGGAAAGGGAAGCATATGCGGAGTGAGGTAGCATGGCATTGGTCGCAGATGCGCGAGGCGAGCCACAAAAGCAGGCTCGCAGATACGGGATTTGGCTGTAGGTGCAGCTAGCATGGCTCGCACGTGTTCCACAGATGATGACTATCGACACGCAAGAGGGTTCCCGCAGAAGCGGAGATTCTTCCGCAGGTGCGGAGGCCACTGGGAAGAATGGGTTCATTTATATCAGGACTTAGGCCATTTTGGCTCATTGATTTCACTTCTTGGGCGATTTAGGAGCTTCTTAGAGAGGGGTTTTGCACCTAGATATTGAAGTTAAGTAATTTCTATCCAATATAAGTTAAATGCATAGATTATGGGTAGATTGTAACATAAAAATTGTGAAATATTATCGGTTTAGTTGAAAAGCCTAGGTTTTGCAAAAATGGGATTTAACCACGAAAATGATTATGGAATTGGGTAAAAATTATATATTTGAGTTCGTGTGGTTATGGGTAATATTTATCTTCAAAAATATCCGGAATCTGGGCATGTGGGCCCGACGGTGAATTTTAGGAATCTTCCAATTTTGGTTGGGTAATTACTCTAATATTTAAATTATGAACTTTTAAACATTGTATTGATTAATTTATATTACATTTGACTAGTTTCGGATTGTTCGGCACCGAGTTGAGGCTTTAGAACAAATTGTGGGCCGGAAAGTGAGCTTTGAGACGAGGTAAGTTTCTTGCCTAACTTTGTAAGAGGGAATTTATCCCATAGGTGATTTAAATTACTACTTGCTTCTAATTGTGTGGGCTACGTACGCATGAGATAGCTACTAATTATGCTTATGTCCAGGTAGTTTAGGACCCAAATCATGAGATACTTGTAATGTTTGCACCCTACTTGTTAATTAAAGTCCCTACATTATGTTGGAACTTGATAAAGGAATTGTAAAAGACCGAATTTCACTTACTTGTGTTTTGGCGGGTTACTTGACCGTTAATAGAAAGTGTGATTATTTGTTTATTAGCCTTGCAATAGATATTGAATCGGATGTTCATAAAGTATCGTCTTTTCTTTTGGAGCGGGCCAAATGCCTCGGCAATAGAATAGATGAATCTATGGTTCGTGCCGCTCGACTCTCGGCAGTGTACACGTTATTTTGGATCGGGCAGTATGACCTCGGCATAAATCGTGCGTGATAATACTCAGAGTCTAATTGTATTTGATATTATTTTATTGCTTAAGAGGTTATAATTATTTAATTATAGAAATTGACTTGGGATTTACTATTAGTGAAAGAATTATTTATTCACTGCTTGTTATTGAGTTATTATTACTGTTTACATAACCCATGCTTATTTAGAATTCCTGTATTTTATTGTTAGCCCATAGTAAATGTCGATGTCGACCCCTCGTCACTACTTCTTCGACGTTAAACTAGATACTTACTGGGTACATGTTTTTTATGTACTCATGCTACACTTTTGCACTAATCGTGCAGGATCTGAGGCAGGTGCATATGGCGGTCATAGCGCACACTCCCATTACCCCGAGTCCTAGTGGTGAGATGCTTCTTGAGCCGTCCTGCAGCACCTAGAGCCTCTCTTTTGCATCTATTTTCTCTCTACTTTTATTTCAGACAGTAGTTAGAGTTTTGTATATTCTACTATTTTCTCATACACTTGTGACATCAGGTCTTGGACTACATACTAGTAGACTTTATGGTTTTGGAATATTTATGTCACTGTATTTTCTCAATCATTGGCTTTTGTTTTATTTTATTAAGTATTTCTACTCCTCGTTTTCTTAATAAATAGAATTCAGCTACTTGGAAATTTGATTAAAAAGAGTAATTATATGATTAGTTCACCGTTGGCTTACCTAGCGGTGACGTTGGGCGCCATCACGGCTTATAGGAGAAACTGGTTCGTGAAAACACGGTATCAGAGCACTAGGTTCACGTAGGTCTCATACATTATGAGCAGGCCTAATAGAGTCTTGCGGATCGGTGCTGTACTTATCTTCGAGATGCTATAGGGTGTTAGGAAACCACTCTTTCTTCATCTTCTATCATGCAGATGATGTTATGCTAAGTATCTTTCTCTTATTCTCTCACAGATGGTGAGAACGCGCGCGACAGATGTACCCGACCATGGATGAGCTGCTTCCCCTGTTGCTAGAGGCTGAGGGAGGGCTCCAACTCGTGGTAGAAGACAAGGGCGTCCTAGAATTTCCCTAGTTATTCCACCAGTGGATCCAGTTGAGAATCCTAGTATTGAGGAGCAGAGTGAGGTGCCTGCAACAGAGCCAGCCACTGTGGATTTCATGCCCGCACCGTGATTCCAGGAGGTCATGGGCCGTATGCTACGTTTCATAGATTCTATGACTCAGGCTGGTTTATTTCCAGTGGTTCCGGCCACATCTCAGGCAGATGGGGGAGCACAGACCCCTACCGCTCAGGCTCCAGGGCATATAGCTACCGTGGGCGGAGCCCATCCAGTTATAGCAGCTATACCTAAGCCTATACCAGCTGAGGTCGGCGAGCCGCAGAAGCTATTATGCAGATGGACCATAATACATCCTCCTGTCTTTGGAGGTGAGTGCCAAGAGGACCCCTAGGAATTTATTGATCAGTGCACGGACATACTGCACAACATGAGGATATTGGAGTCCCACGGGATGGACTTTACCACCTTTCAGCTGGAGGGCAGGGCCCGTAGATGGTGGCAGTCCTATCTTCTCGGCAGGCCAGCAAGTTCTCCTCCCATGACTTGGGACCAGTTCACATGCCTCTTTTGGACAAATATATTCCACCCTTTTAGAGGGAAGAGTTGCGGTTTCAGTTCGAACAACTCCAGCAGGGTCAGATGTCGGTGATCGACTATGAGGCGAGATTCTCTGAGTTGTCTCACCATGCACTTATGATACTTCCTACTGATACAGAGACAGTGCAGAGGTTTATTTCAGGTTTGCACTCTAGTATCCATGCCACTATGGCCCGAGAGGTTGTGATGGAGACTTCGTACGAGCTAGTTGTGGAGATAGCTCAGAGGTTCGAGGGTGTTCGTCAACGGAGCCGAGAGCAGTTGACGAGGAATAAGAGATTTCGATATTCTAGAGGGTTCAATGGTGCTCCAGTTTGGGGCATAGGTCAGTTTGTGATGGTCAATCTGGCAGGCCCACATATCCAGCATCGCCGCCTCCTCGGGGTGCTCCAGTGCGGCCTTATTTCAGTACTATTCTAGAGAGCTCCTACTGTTTACCAGCTATTCAGGGTTCCTTCAGTGGGCGTTCGGGCAATCAAGGTCAGACTTCAGGTCAGCAGTCCACCGTACCGAGAGGTTATTTTGAGTGCGGAGATCTTGGTCATGTGAGGAGGTTATGTCCTAGGCATCAGGGCAAGGCAGTGCAGCAGGGTCAGTAGCCTATATTTACAGCACCAACTGTCACACCAACCGTCCGATTGCTAAGAGGCGGAGGGCAGGTGGGTAGGGGCCATCTTAGAGGTAGAGTCCAGTCAGGTGGAGGCTAGTCAGGTGGCGCTCCAGCTAGGTTTTATGCTTTTCTAGATAGACCAGATGCAATGGCCTCAGATGTCGTGATCACATGTATTATTTCTGTCTGCGATAGGGATGCTTCAGTACTATTTGATCCATGGTCTACATATTCATATGTTTCATCTTTTTTTGATCATTTCCTAGGTGTTCTTCGTGAGTCCTTGGGTTCTTATGTATATGTGTCCACGCCAGTGGGTGATTCTGTTATTATGGATCGGATCTATCGATCATATATCGTGACTTTCTATGGTTATGATACTAGAGCGGATTTTCTGTTTCTTGATATGACTGGCTTTGAGATCATTTTAGGCATGGATTAGTTGTCTCCATATCGCGCCATCCTTGATTTTCATGCCAAGACTGTTGCCTTGGCGATGCCAGAGTTGCCTTGATTGGAGTGGAAGGGTTCATCTGTCAGTGCATCTAGCCGAGTTATCGCTTTTCTAAAGGCTCAACACATAGTCGAGAAGGGTTATTTGGCTTATCTAGGTTATGTTCGGGATACTACTACAGAGAGTCGGGCAATTGATTCAGTGCCCGTGGTCCGGGAGTTCTCCGATATGTTTTCGTCTGATCTTCCAGGCATACCACCATATCATGACATCGATTTCTGTATTGATTTGGCTCTAGACACCCCACCTATCTCTATTCCACCATACCACATGGCTCTGAAAGAGTTGAAGGATTTAAAAAAATAGCTTGAGGAGTTGCTAGCAAAGGGGTTCGTCAAACCGAGTGTATCGCCTTGGGGTGTACAAGTGTTATTTGTGAAAAAGAAAGATGGGACTATGTGGATGTGCATTGATTACCGCCAGTTGAATAAAGTTACTATTAAGAAAAAGTACCCATTACCGCGTATTGATGATTTGTTTGACCAGTTGCTGGGTGTCAGGGTGTTCTCTAAGATAGACTTGAGATCGGGGTACCATCAGTTGAAGATCCAGGATTCAGATGTTCCAAAGATGGCTTTCCGGACTAGATATGGCCATTATGAGTTTCTAGTGATGTCCTTCGGTTTGACTAATGCCCCGATGATGTTTATGAATTTGATGAACCAGGTGTTCAGGCCATATATTGATTCGTTTGTCATTGTCTTCATTGATGACATTTTGATCTTCTCGCGTAGCATGGAGGAGAACGAGCAGCATTTGAGAGTGGTGCTTCAGACCTTGATGGAATAGAAGCTATATGCTACATTCTCCAAGTGTGAGTTCTGGTTGGATTCCATGGCATTCTTAGGGCATATGGTATCAGGTGAGGGTATTAAGGTAGATCCCAAGAAGATTGAGGATGTTCAAAGTCGGCCTTGTCCTACCACAACGACTGAGATCACGAGATTCTTGGGGTTAGCATGTTATTATCGTCGGTTTGTAGAGGGCTTCTCATCTATTGCGGCACCATTGACTAGATTGACCTAGAATGGTGCTCCGTTCCGATGGTCCAATGATTGCGAGGCGAGCATCCAGAAGCTCAAGACCGCCTTGACTTTAGCACCAGTGTTAGTGTTGCCTTCTGGTTCAGGGATGTATACTGTGTATTGTGACACTTCACGCATTGGTTTGGGTTGCGTATTGATGCAGGAGGGGCAAGTTATTGCATATGCTTCACATCAGCTGAAGCCTCAAGAGAAGAATTACCCTGTGCACAATTTGGAGTTGGCCGCGATAGTTCATACTCTTAATATTTGGAGGCACTATCTTTATGGGGTGTCCTGTGAGGTTTACACCAATTATCGTAGCTTGCAACACTTGTTCAAGTAGAGGGATCTCAATTTGAGGCAGTGTAGGTGGCTTGAGTTACTAAAGGATTATGATATTACCATCCTTTATCATCGGGGCAAGGCGAATGTGGTTGCGGATGCCTTGAGCAGAAAAGCAGAGAGTATGGGTAGTTTGGCATTCATTTCAGAAGAGGAGAGGCCATTAGCTTTGTAAATTCAGTCCTTGGCTAAAAGACTTGTGAGGTTGGATATTTCAGATCCTAGTCAAGTTCTTGCATGCGTCGTCGCCTAGTCTTCACTATTCGAGCCGATCAAGGCCCGTCAATTTGACGATCCACACTTATTTGTTCTCAAAGTGACGGTACTACAGGGTGGTGCCAAGGAGGTTAAAATTGGTGAGGATGGTGTTCTACGACTCCAGGGTCATCTATGTGTCCCTAATGTTGATGGATTGAGGCAAAAGATTCTAGAGGAGGAACACAGTTCTCGGTATTCTATTCATCCAGGTGCTACAAAGATGTATCGCGACCTGAGGCAGCATTATTGGTGGCGGAGGATGAAGAAGGAAATAGTTGAGTATGTAACGAGGTGACTAAATTTCAAGTAGGTTAAGTATGAGCATCAGAGGCCAGGTGGCCTACTCCAGCAGATGGTTATACCTAAGTGGAAGTGGGAGCGCATCACTATGGACTTCGTAGTTGAATTGCCAGGGATCTTGAGGAAGTTTGATGTAGTTTGGGTCATTGTCGACAAGTTTACCAAGTCAGCACACTTCATTCCGGTTGTGATCACGTATTCTTGGGAGAGATTGACCTAGATTTACATTCATGAGATTTTTTGGTTGCATGGTGTGCCTGTTTTTACCATATCAGATAGAGGTCCTCAGTTTATTTTGCATTTTTGGAGAGCAGTACAAAGTGAGCTGGGGACCTGAGTAGAGCTCAGCATATCCTTTTATCCGCAGACCGACGGGCAGTCGGAGCGGACGATGCAGATCTTGGAGGATATGCTCAGAGCATATGCGATTGAATTCAGAGGGTAGTGGGATCAATTCTTGCCTTTGGCCAAGTTTGCTTACAGCAACAGTTATCAGTCCAGCATCGAGATGGCTCCATTTGAGGCTTTATATGGTCGGCGATGTCGTNGGGGATCTTGAGTAAGTTTGATGTAGTTTGGGTCATTGTCGACAGGTTTACCAAGTCGGCACACTTCATTCCGGTTATGATCACGTATTCTTGGGAGAGATTGACCTAGATTTACATTTATGAGATTTTTTGGTTGCATGGTGTGCCTGTTTTTACCATATCAGATAGAGGTCCTCAATTTATTTTGCATTTCTGGAGAGCAGTATAAAGTGAGTTGGGGACCTGAGTAGAGCTCAGCATATCCTTTCATCCGCAGACCGACGGGCAGTCGGAGCGGATGGTGCAGATCTTGGAGGATATGCTTAGAGCATATGCGATTGAATTCAGAGGGTAGTGGGATCGATTCTTGCCTTTGGCCAAGTTTGCTTACAACAATAGTTATCAGTCCAATATCGAGATGGCTCCATTTGAGGCTTTATATGGTCGGCGATGTCGTTTGCCCATCTGATGGTTTGAGCCCGGCGAGGCTACGTTGTATGGTACTGATTTGGTGAAGGATGCCTTGGAAAAGGTAAAGTTGATTCAGGAGAGACTTCGCACAGCACGGTCCAGACAGAAGAGTTACGCGGATCAGAAGGCGCATGATTTATCATTTATGGTGGGCATGAAGGTTCGCTTGAAAGTCTCGCCGATAAAGGGAATCATGAGGTTCGGGAATAATGGCAAGTTGAGCCCAAGGTTTATAGGTCCATTTGAGGTGTTGAGATGAGTTGGGGAGGTTACTTATGAGCTTGTTTTTCCTCTCAGTTTATCAGGAGTTCATCCCGTCCTCCACGTGTCTATGCTCCGGAGGTATCATGCCGACAGGTCGTATGTGTTAGACTATAACATGGTTTAGCAAGATGAGAGCCTGGTTATGAGGAGGAGCAAGTTGCCATTTTTGATAGACAGGTTCCCTAGTTGAGGTCCAAGAAGATTTATGCGGTAAAGGTATAATGGAGGGGTCAACCAGTCGAGGAGGCACTTGGGAGACCGAGGAGGACATGTGGAGCAGATATCCACACTTATTCGGCATTCCAAGAACGTTTGTTTAAGAGGTGAAGAATGTAATGAACCGACCGGTCGTTTTGCTTTCTAGACCCTGTTCCCATAAGTAAGACTCCCCGTATGTGTTTGTACTATTTTATGACTCGCGGGGATGGTTAGTTCGGGTTTGGAAGGGTTGGGGTTGAAATCGGAACACTGAGTTCCTTAATATTGGCTTAAAAGGGTTAAGTTTGACTTGGGTCAATATTTTGAGTAAACGACCTCAAAACTGGGAATTGACAGTCGTAATAGGTTTGTATGATGATTGTGGATTTGGGTGTATGTTCGGATCGAGTTTTGGATGAATCGGGGGCGTTTCGGCGCTTAGTATTGAAAGTTGGCACATTGAATGTTTTAAAGTCCTTTAAATTTGGTTTGGAGTGGGTTTTGGCGTTATCGAGGTCCGTTTGTGATTCCGAGCCTAGATATTGTTCCGTATAGTGATTTAAGATTTGCACGAAAAATTTGGTATTATTCCGAGTAGTTTAAGTATGATTCGGCGCGTTTAGGGTAAGTTGAAAGAACTTGAAGTTCATAAGTTGATTCGCTTTGGTTTGGAGTTAGATTCTTAATTTTGGTGTTGTTTTCTGTGTTTCTAAAGGTCGAGCAGGTCCATCTTATGGTTACGAACTCTATTGGTATGTTTGGGTGAAGCCTCGGTGGCCCAGATTACCATTCAGATGATGTGCGGAACTCCTTTGGACTTGGAGAAAATAGCTGAAGCAGCAGCTTTTGGTGTAATCACACCTGTGAGGAACTAGCCGCTGGTGCGAGATCGCGGAAGCGAGCGTTTGGATGCAGAAGCAGTTTTGGTGAGTTGGTTGTGGCCCGCAGAAGCGGCCTCGCTTCTGCGAGGAAAGGGCCGCAGGTGCTGAGTGAGGCAGCCTGGCATTGGTCGCAGGTGCGCGAGGCGAGCTGCAGAAGGGGGCTCGTAGATGCGGGAATTGGCCGCAAGTGCAGCTGGGCGTGGCTCGTGCGTGTTCCACAGATGCAGACTATTGACCGCAGGAGTGGTCCCGCAGAAGCGGAGATTCTTCCGCAGGTGCGGAGATCGTTGGGCAGTAGGGGTGCATTTATATCGGGACTTAGGCCATTTTGGCTCATTTATTTCATTTTTTGGGCTATTTTGGAGCTTCTTAGAGAGAGGTTTTCACCTGACTATTGAAAATAAGTAATTTCTATCCAATGTAAGTTAAATAAATAGATTACAGATAGATTTTAACATGAAACATTGTGAAAATTTATGGGTCTAGTTGAAAAACCTAGGTTTTGATAAAAACGGGATCTAACCACGAAAATGATTATGGAATTGGGTGAAAATTATATATTTGAGTTTGTGAGGTTATGACAAACATTTATCTTTAAAACTTTCCGGAATCCGGCACGTGGGCCCGGGGTGAATTTTAAGAATCTTCCAATTTGGGTTGGGTAATTACTCTAATAGTTACATTATGAACTTTTGAACATGTATTGATTAATTTATATAACATTTGACTAGTTTCGAATTGTTCGGCATAGAGTTGAGGCTTTAGAATGAATTGCGGGCTGGAAAGTGAGCTTTGAGATTAGGTAAGTCTCTTGCCTAACATTGTAAGAGGGAATTTACCCCGTAGATGATTTAAATTACTATTTGCTTCTATTTGTGGGGGATACTTACGCACAAGGTGACGAGAGTCCGTGCGTAGCTATTAATTATGCTTATGTCCCGGTAATTTAGGACCCAAATCATGAGATACTTGTAATGTTTTCACCCTACTTGTTAATTACAGTGCCTAAATTATATTGGAACTTGATAAAGGAATTGTAAAAGACCAAATTTCACTTACTTGAGTTTTGGTGGGTTACTTGACTGTTACTAAAAAGTGTGCTTCTTTGTGTATTAGCCTTGTAATATCTTTTAAATCGGGCGTTGATAGAGTATTTTCTTTTCTTGTGGAGCGGGCCGAACGCCTAGGCAATAGAATAGATGTATATATGGTTCATGTCGCTCGACCCTCGACAGTGTACATATTATTCTGGATTGGGCCGTACGACCTTGGCATAAATCGTGCGTGATAATACTCGGAGTCTAATTATACTTGATATTGTTTTATGACTTGAGAGGTTATAATTATTCAATAGCAAAAATCGACTTAGGATTTACTATTAGTGAAAGAATTATTTATTCACTGCTTGTTATTGAGTTATTATTACTATTTACATAACCCATACTTATTTAGAATTCCTGTATTTTATTGGTAGCCCATAGTAAGTGTCGATGTCGACCCCCCATCACTACTTCGAGGTTAGACTAGATATTTACTGGGTACATGTTATTTATGTACTCAAGCTACACTTCTGCACTAATCGTGCAGGATCTAAGGCAGGTGCATCTGGCACTCATATCGGCGCGCACCTCCGTTACCCCGAGTCCTAGTGGTGAGCTGCTTCTTGAGCCGTCTTGCAGCACCTGCAGTCTCTCTTTTTCATCTATTTTCTGTCAACTTTTATTTCAGACAGTAGTTAGAGTTTTGTATATTCTACTAGTTGCCTTGTGACACCAGGTCTTGGAATACATACTAGTAGACTTTATGGTTTTAGTGTATTTATGTCACTGTATTTGCTCACTCATTAGCCTTCGTTTTATTTTATTAAATTTTTCTATTCCTCATTTTCTTAATAAATAAAATTCAACTACTTGGAAATCTTATTAAAAAGAGTAATTACATGATTAGTTCACCGTTGGCTTGCCTAGCGGCGACGTTGGGTGCCATCACGGCCTATAGGAGAAACTGGGTCGTGACATCCTGTTCTAACAGTCCCCGGTTTTAATAACACTTCTACTGCTCTGATATACAATAGTTTCCCCCCTATTTTTCGGATGTTAAGTATGAGAATTCAAACAATGGAATTCTTTATTTTGTCGATGGTCCTTCTTCGTAGTATGCTTTACGTTGTTGCCTCATTAAAAACCTTACCAGAAAAAACCAATTGGGACAAAAACTGGACGAAGGAAAAAAAGTACAACACATACCTTCAGCATGAACAAGGATCTTCAGAAGTAATACCTTTTGAGGTGAGTCACATTCCAATTGCTTGGAAATATTAGTCCATCTTGATTTTCGAACTGATATGAACCGATATCCGGTAAGGTCCTTCCCACATTAGTCCTTGCTTTCCAACATTAACTTCTCGGGTACTTTGAGTCGTTTTTCGTAAAACCAAATCTCCAATTTTGAAATATCGAAGATTTGCCCTATGATTATAGAGTCTTTCCATCCTTCACGTTTGTGCCACCGTCCTCACATATGCTAAATTCCGACGCTCTTCAAGAAAATTCAGCCTAATCAACAGTGCTTCATTATTCTCCTCCTCGTTTGTCCGGGAATACCGTATGGTCAATTTCCCAATATCCACCGAAGTCAAAACTTCTGTGACGTACACAAGGGAAAAGGGTGTTTCTCCCGTTCTTGACTTTGCCGTTGTTCGATATGCCTATAAAATTATCGGTAATTCTTCTAGCCAATTGCCTTTAGCATCCTCTAATTTCTTTTTGAGGTTTTAAATTATCACCTTGTTGGGTGACTCCGCTTTTACGTTAGCACTCGGATGATATGGGGAAGATGTGATCCTTTTGATCTTCAATCCTTCCAAAAACATTGTGACTTTGGAACCTATCAATTGTGGCCCATTTTAACAAGCAATTTCATTTGGTACTCCAAACCGGCAAATGATATGATCCCAAAGGAAATAAATCACTTCTCGATGCCGGTCAATCTTTGCACTTCCTTCACACTTTTTAGTTGGCCAGGGATATCCTTCATGGCCTTAATCTTGTTGGTATTCACTTTTATTCCTCTTTGAGAAACCAAGAAACTTCACAGGCCCAACTCCAAAAGTGTATTTTTCAGGGTTGAGCTTCATGTTGTATTTTCTCAAAATATCTAATGTCTCTTGTAAATGAGTCAAATGACTTTCTTCACTAAGAGACGTAACCAGCATGTCATCAATATAGACTTCCATAGTTTTACCAATTTGACGTTCAAACATCTTATTAACGCGCCTCTGATAAGTGGCTTCGACATTCTTAAGCCCAAAAGGCATCACATTATAGAAATAAGTGCCAAAATGTTTGATGAATGAGGTTTTTTCTTGATCCTCCGGGTGAATCCTAATTTGATTATACCCTGAATACGCATCAAGAAAACTCATCAATTCATGCCCGACCATAACATCGATCATTTGGTCAACCACTATGTTAGCTAGCCAACTAGGATAATTCACCTCACGAATTGAACCTATATTTAATAACTGGGTTACCACCTCTTTAACAAACTTGTTCTTGACCTCATCTATCAGTTGTCTCCTTTGCTTCACCTGTGGGAAATTAGGGTTCAAACCTAACTTTTGGACAACCACTTATAGTGGAATACCTATCATATTAGAATGAGACCATGCAAAGCAATCGAAGTTAGCTTTTAAAAACTCAATAATTTTAAGCCTGAGTTAGGGATTCAATCCCGTTCCCAGCTAAAGCCTTTTATCCGGGAACTCTATGAACAAAACTATTTGTTCCAATTCCTCTACGGTCGACTTTGTGGTATCTGCTTCTTCCAGTACCTGAGAGGATCTAGGAACTTATAATAATCCGATGTCTCCTCCTCTCCAACACGTTCTATCGGATCTAGAAGGGCAACACACATCGGTTTCTATAGTTGCTCTTCGCTTGTTCCTTCCTTCTTGCTATTGGATAAGGTGACTGAATTCATTTCCTTCACAGCTGGTTGATCACTTCTAATCTGCTTGACCCCATCATTTGTAGGGAACTTTAGCAGTTGATAGTAAGTCGATGACACAGCCTTCATTTCATGAATCCATAGCGTTTCAAGGATCACGTTGTATCCCATATCGCAATCCACCACCTCGAACAAAGTAGTCTTCGTCATGCCTTCAACATGTGTGGGAAATGAAATCTCCCCTCGAGTTGTTATAATTTTAGGTTGAACTCGGCCAGACGCTCTGTTGCTGAAACTATGTTTTCGTTTAACTTTACTTGTTCCAAAACTCTCAATTATATGATATTGGCTAAACTACATGGATCAACCAACATACTTTTAATTTTAAAATCTAAAACTTTAAGTGATATTACCATAGCATCGGTATACGGTAAAATAAGGCCATCAGTGTCTTCCTCCGTGAAGGTAATTTCATCACCTTCTGATGCTTCTCAGACTCTCTTGCCATGAGTTACCGATATCTTTTCTTTTTTGCTGCCGAAAACATCACCCCATTTACGTCAACTCCTCCAAAATCATGTTTATTGTTAAATGGGGCGACCCTGCGGCCAGTTTGGCTGATTCCTTAGCATCTCGATTAATCCCATAATTGATCTTGGACTAGTCACTTAAAAATTCTCTAAGATGACCATTCTTCAGCAATGCTGCAACCTCTTCATGAAGATGCCGACAGTCTTAGTCCAGTGGCCATGCATTCTGTGGAATTCACACCATACACTAGGATCCCTTTCACTAGGATTTGATTGAATTGGTTTCGAAAATCTTGCCTCCTTGATGTTTCTCATAGATGAAACCAGTTTTACCTAACCAATATTGAAGTTGTAATAAGACAACCAGAGATATGCTAAAAGACTCTAATGGTTCTTTCTCCTACAAAGCCCTGTGACTGCAAACCGTTAATTCCTCACCCATCATCTCTAAACTTCTCTTGATGCCGATCGCGATTGCGACCTTTGGATGACAGAGAAGAACTCAATTGATCATCTTTATTCTGATTTTCTTTTCATAATGATTATGGACATCTTCCTTTATGGTTGCCTGAAACACCAATAGGCTTTTCTTTAATTTCCTAGAGGCATCAGAGCTTAATGGATGGAGGTCATTGTTGAATGCATCAGTTGCCCACTCATCTGGTACTGCCGGCAATACTATCCTCTCCTTTTGAAACTGGGTTACAAACTCATGTAACAATTTTAATTCTCCTTGAGCGTTTCTGAATATATCTTCTTTCCTAGCTTGGCTTTCCTCGCCCCAGCATGACTTTTAATAAAGGAATCTGCAAGCATTTCAAAAGGGTAAATCGAATGCTCATGTAAAAGAGACTACCATATTAAAGCATCCTTTGTTAGGGTTTTACCAAATGCTTTCAGCATGACAAATTCGATCTCATATGGGGCCAAATTATTTCCTTTTACAATTCGTAGTGTAAGTTGTGATATGCTCTTATGGATACGAAGTTCTACCATACTTTGTTATATTGGGCATCTTGAATCTCTTTGGAATCAACTCCGAGGATGCAGTTGGTTTGAATGGAAACTGCGTATACTTCTTTGAATCCGGCCCCTTCAATACCGGTGGTGCTTCCGACATCTCATTCATCCGAGCATGGAATTCTATAGCATTTTGATCCATCGTATCATTCATTTCCCTTATGAATCTCATGATCTCGATTTTAATGGGATCATTTTTGTTGTTGTCATTCCCGTATCTGTTACCTGCACCACCTGCTTGATTGTTATTAAAACTGAACTCCTCCCTCGAAGCAATGTTACCAGTTCTTTGCGTTGTTTTATTTTGTAATGACCCAACTAGTTGTTTTGGGTATTTCAGCCCCATTTCCCCTATTTGATTCTTTACATATGTGTATTTGGGATGATGGAACTTGTCGGGGTGGTTGGTAGGGGTGGGCATAAAATCCGAAAAACTGAATTCCGAACCGAACCGAATTAATTTTGTATTTCAGTATTCGATTTTTTGGTTTTTCGGTATAGATTTTTCGGTATTTCGGTACAGTACTCGGTATTGAGTTTTTGATATTTTGGTATACCGAAATATAGAAATACTGACATATATTATGTCCAAGCCCACCTCTATTTCTATTTTCCAGCCCAATAACGAATCAAGTTCAATCATGCCCTGTGATCCTAAAGGGCGCTCACATGTTTGGGAATACTTTGAGGTGGTAGAAGATAACGAAGAAGATCGCAAAGTAGAGTGCAAGAACTGTGGTCGAGTCTTCAATGCTCATCCAAAGAGGGATGGCACATATGGTTTAAGGAAGCATTTCAGGGCTTGTCTTGAGCATCTTCCAAAAATTCTTATTTAAGTTGAATTTAGTGAATTGAGACAATCTATGTTACGTTGATTTTATTAGACTGGCTTGTTGTTGTTGCATTGTAGTATTTTGCATTGTTGTTGCATTGTAACANTACAAACTCATGTAACAATTTTAATTCTCCTTGAGCGTTTCTGAATATATCTTCTTTCCTAGCTTGGCTTTCCTCGCCCCAGCATGACTTTTAATAAAGGAATCTGCAAGCATTTCAAAAGGGTAAATCGAATGCTCATGTAAAAGAGACTACCATATTAAAGCATCCTTTGTTAGGGTTTTACCAAATGCTTTCAGCATGACAAATTCGATCTCATATGGGGCCAAATTATTTCCTTTTACAATTCGTAGTGTAAGTTGTGATATGCTCTTATGGATACGAAGTTCTACCATACTTTGTTATATTGGGCATCTTGAATCTCTTTGGAATCAACTCCGAGGATGCAGTTGGTTTGAATGGAAACTGCGTATACTTCTTTGAATCCGGCCCCTTCAATACCGGTGGTGCTTCCGACATCTCATTCATCCGAGCATGGAATTCTATAGCATTTTGATCCATCGTATCATTCATTTCCCTTATGAATCTCATGATCTCGATTTTAATGGGATCATTTTTGTTGTTGTCATTCCCGTATCTGTTACCTGCACCACCTGCTTGATTGTTATTAAAACTGAACTCCTCCCTCGAAGCAATGTTACCAGTTCTTTGCGTTGTTTTATTTTGTAATGACCCAACTAGTTGTTTTGGGTATTTCAGCCCCATTTCCCCTATTTGATTCTTTACATATGTGTATTTGGGATGATGGAACTTGTCGGGGTGGTTGGTAGGGGTGGGCATAAAATCCGAAAAACTGAATTCCGAACCGAACCGAATTAATTTTGTATTTCAGTATTCGATTTTTTGGTTTTTCGGTATAGATTTTTCGGTATTTCGGTACAGTACTCGGTATTGAGTTTTTGATATTTTGGTATACCGAAATATAGAAATACTGACATATATTATGTCCAAGCCCACCTCTATTTCTATTTTCCAGCCCAATAACGAATCAAGTTCAATCATGCCCTGTGATCCTAAAGGGCGCTCACATGTTTGGGAATACTTTGAGGTGGTAGAAGATAACGAAGAAGATCGCAAAGTAGAGTGCAAGAACTGTGGTCGAGTCTTCAATGCTCATCCAAAGAGGGATGGCACATATGGTTTAAGGAAGCATTTCAGGGCTTGTCTTGAGCATCTTCCAAAAATTCTTATTTAAGTTGAATTTAGTGAATTGAGACAATCTATGTTACTTTGATTTTATTAGACTGGCTTGTTGTTGTTGCATTGTAGTATTTTGCATTGTTGTTTCATTGTAACAGTCTAACAGATGAGTCGACTTGGAGTCTTGGACTGTGTTAATACTTAAGTGTTCTATTTTTCTATATGATAAAACTAATTGGGTTAAATGTTATGTTTTCTGTTCTTCTAAATAGTACTTGAAGGCATATTTTCGACCATCTTTGTTACTACCTCAGTTTCAGTTTATGTGAGCCTATTTCCTTTTTGGTTCGTTCAAAAATGAATGACCCCTTTCTAAATTTGGAAATAATTTTGTTTAAACTTATAATTCTAATCTTAATGAGAAGCTTTTATAACCACACAAATACTCTGGGCCCCGTTTTGAATTGTTTAGGCCCATAAATTTCAAAAGTCTTCATTTTTTGTTAAACTTCGTGCCTAGTCAAACAGGTATACATAAATTGGAATGAAGGGAGTACTTAGTAGTATTAAGTTTTGTTTTTAATTGGTCTTGTTCTATTTTTAGCAGGTTGTTGGAGGGGTTTTGTCTTTAACTGGTTTTATTTTAGTACTAAGTATTCTATTTGTTTTAATTGGTCTTGTTCATTAAATTAAGTCTTGAATTTAATGACGGTAGATTGACTGATGAATATAGTAGTTCTATGGTTTCTGCATTGCTTCAGAAACTGAGAAGTGAGAAACATCCATATTGTTTAACTTTCTGTTAAATTTCATGCTTATTTCAGTGGGAGTTCTTCATTGTTATACGCAAATTAAGTGTTTTGTACATCTAGTGGTACTGTGGGAATGTTATAACTTATAATTGCATCATTAATAGGGACGGACAGACAGTGCGATACTGAAACCGTACCAAACCGTAATTCATAAATACCGTACCTAAGTACCGAACTCTCACCCCTAGTGTTTGGTTTGGTTTAGGGAAAGTTTCGGAGTCAATTGAAATACTTAGTCCCAAGGTTGGATGCTTATCTTATAAGAGGTGACCGAATTTTAATTTTTGTGTAGACGATCACGGAATGGTGTTTTGATGATTCCAACAGCTTCGCATGGTGATTTTGGACTTAGGCGTATGTCCGTATTTAGATTTGGAGGTTCCTAGGTCATTTTGGTTTGAATTGGCGAAAGTTAGAAAGTTGAAGGTTTGGAAGGTTGATAGGTTTCACTAAGAGTTGACTTTGATGGTATCGGGTTAGGATTTTGGTTTCGAGAGTTGGAATATGTCTATTGTATCATTTGGGACTTGCATGCAAAATTTGAGGTCATTCCGAGTTGTTTAGGCTTGTTCCGCGTAAGTTTAGAATTTGAAAATTTAGTGTAGTTCTTTAGGCTTGAATTGAGGTGCATTTCACAGTTTTAATGTTGTTAGGTATGATTTGGGGCCTTGAGCAGATCCGTGTTATTTTTTGAGATTGATTCGTGTGATTACCTGGGGTGTGTTTCAGATGGAGTTCGGACTATTACTCCTTGTTTTTAATATGTTGATTTCAAGTGTAGGGGTTGTTCATAGCGACTGCGGTAGAGGCTCGCGATCACAGAGGGGAGTTTGGGCAGGCATGTTTTGCACTTCGCGGTCGCGTGAGATGTGTCACGTTTGCGGAGCTCTAGGAGGTGTTGATACGCGTTCATGATCAGGTGTCACATTCTTGAAGGCGTGTGGCTGGGCTGAGTTTTTGTCTACGCGATCGAGCATGGGTAGTCGTGTTCGCATAAGCTGGTCTGTAGAAGGGTCACATTCGAGAAGGGAATTTTTTGTCCGGTAAGTCTTTATTCTTCGCGATTGCGATGTTGGTCCCGTGATCGCGATGATTATGATTGGACAGATTATTTATGTACTCTTTTTGAAAGGTCTTGGTTATTGTATCATATTTTGAGTTATAGAGCTAGGATTTGGGCGATCTTGGAGGGGAATTCATGATTTGTATTGGGGTAAGTATTTTTTTACTTGGATACATTTATTTTACATAACTCCATGTTACAACCCATGTTTTCGTACGTACGAGTCGTCATAAGTCAATTGATGTAAGCTCAAAAATGAAATCATATTTGAAAAGTTTGCAAAGTAAGTTAATCATATTACCTCGGAGGTTACAAATATTGAAGATCATGAACAACAAGTACAAAGATGGTTGGAAGTTTCAGAAGCTAAAGGAATTGAAAACAAATAATGTTTCGTCGAAAGTCGACAAATT
>AWOL01S0045850.1:0-12597 GCA_000715115.1 Nicotiana otophora
CCATAATGAGATACTATGTATTTCAACCACTTCATTCCCCTGAACTAATAAGAAATAAAAAAAACTACATCAAATAGATTTACAGACAATCCATGTGCACTATTGTGGCATTTTGTTTTTGGTATTTAGTCACGTTTATATTAATCATCGATAAAACTATACGAAACCATAGCATCGCTTACACAGCTAGCTGTCTCATTACAAATCCATCATCCTATGTAACATGCATCCTATACACTCAACCAAAAATAAAACTCTTAACTAATCTATGAATTTCAATGGTAGCTCTAATGTTGCAAGTGTAGGCTATTTCACGTGCAATGACATTCCAATCTCTAGCCCTTTTTACAAAGATCCTCAGATTCCTCTCAATCCAAATGGCATGTGATATTTTTGCATACACCATCCGGAATATATTTGCTCTTTGGTATTTTCCTTTTGCATGCTGCAGAATCCATTGAAGGTGTTGCTCCCAGGTGTGTGTTATCTTGTATTCATGTTGCATCCAGTGCATGGTCTTCCTCCATAAGTTCTTGATATACCCACAATTAACAAAAAGATGCTTCCTGCTTTCATCTTGCTCCATGCATAATGCACATTGTGTTTTGACGGTCATTCCCCATTGTTGAAGCCCATCTGTAGTGAGGAGCCTGCCATATAATAGCATCCACATGGTAAATTGTGCTTTAGGCCTTGCGATGTTCTGAAACATTAAGCATTTCCAATTCACACGAGGTCTTTCTCATAGCAACTGCAGGTATATGTGCCTGATCAAACTAGCCCCATAGTTGTTCCTCTGCACCTGGTTCATGGTTGATCGAGCATTGAAAATCTATCTGATCATCCATCAGTCTTGTTTAGGAACTGACACTTGTAGAAATTGTTGACCTTTGATGTAGTAGGAGTGGATCCATTCAATCCACAATCTGTCATGTTTAGCTTCCACATCCCAACACACTTTGGTGATAACAGCTCTGTTCCACAATTGAATGTTCGCTAGGTTCAGGCCTCCAGTAGACTTAGGAGAATAGATCTTTTCCCATGAGATCATGGCCTTCTTAGTAATGTTATTGGTAGCATACCAGATATAGCTCCTGCAACAGGCATCAATAAGCTTCAGCACCTTAACAGGCAATGGCAACAGTTGAGCCCAGTAGGCTTGGATGCCAAAGATCACACTTTGTACTAGCTGAACCCTTGCTATATAGGACAACTTCTTAGTTGTCCATGAAGATATGCTTGCCACTATCTTTTGAATAAGGGGTTGTCGTTGGATCATTGAGATATTTTTGGTTGATAGTGGTATGCCTAAGTATTTGAAAGGCATTTCTCCTTGTCCATATCCCAGGTGTTGTAGGATTCTATTTCTTTCAGCCGGAGAGACCCCTCCAAAGTACACAAAACTCTTTCTCAAGTTGGCTTGCAGGCCTGGTGATTGTGAGAATTGACTGAAGAACCTATGCATAGCAGCCACTGATGCTAAGTCACCTCTTGCAAATAACAGTAAGTCATCAACAAAGCTTAAACGTGTGATGCCCAACCTAGCATACTTTGGATGGTATTTGAAGTATTTATTTCCTTTCAGACCATTTAGGCTTTTACTTAGGTACTCCATGACAATAGTAAATAGGAAAGGGGATATAGAATCCCCTTGTCTAAGTCCTTTTGCAGCATCAAATGAAATGGTAGTCTCCCCATTTATCAATATGGTATAATTAACTGTCTAGACACATTCAAGAATCCAACTAGTGAATTGTTTAGGGAAGCCCAAAGTATCCATTACCTGTTCCAAAAAGATCCACTCCACTAAGTCATAGGACTTTTGTAGATAAATCTTAATCATACACCTGTCATAGGTATGTTTTCTTGTATAAGACTTGACCAATTCATAGGCAAGGATAATGTTATATGCAATTCTTCTCCCAGGAATGAACCCAGCATGATTTGTACTAATTATAGATATAATGATCTTCTGTAACCTTGTTGCTAACACCTTAGAGATGAGTTTATAAAGTAAAGTACAATAAGAAATAGGTCTGAAATCCTACACAGTAATAGGTTTATCAACCTTAGGTATCAATGTGATAGTAGTACAATTTATGGCCTTATACATTCTACCTGAGGAAAATAATTCTTTAATAGCTTCACAAGCCTCCTCCTTGATAATTGGCCAGGATTTCTTGAAGAAATGAGCATTGAAACCATCTACCCTTGGTGCCTTGTCATCACCAATAGCCCGTAAACCTTCAAATATCTCTTGATCAGTGACTTCTGCGCAGAGCTGAAGTCTTTGTTGTTGTGAGAAAGTAGGTCCTTATTTCATGATCTCCCTGTTGATAGCGGAAGAGCCTGAGCAGCAGTTCCCATCAAGGATTTGTAGAACTCAATAATTTCATATTTGATCCTCTCAGAATCACTTAGGGTGTGCCCATATAAAGATGTGAGTTCTTTAATCTGCTTCTTCTGATTCCTTTCCTTCATTATAGCAGAGAAATACTTGGTATTTGAATCCCCAAGCTTAATCTACTTAGATCTTGACTTTTTTTTAGTATACTTTCCTCTATAAGGGACCATTTTTCCAGTTGATGAAGAACATCTTTCTCCTGGTCTAGCAGGTAGTCATTACATTGTGTTACAATCTGCTCCTTAGTATCTTTAAGTTCAACTCGAGCTCAATCTTAGCAGTAATAGTTCTGAATTTCTCATTGTTCAATGCCTTAAGTCTAAGCTTTATAGCTTTAAACTTCAACCAAATACTCTTCATTCACCATTCTATTATATTCTGATCCCAGACTTCCTGCACTAGCTGTAGAAAGCTAGCATGGACTGCCAAAATATTCAGAAATTCGAAAGAATTTTCCCAGTCCTAGTAGCTGTGGAGATTGATAGAAGCATAGGTGAATGATCATAAATTTGGGGCAGATCATATTCAGTTTGCACATACCCCCATTGCATCATCCATTCAAAATTTTCAAAGACTTTGTCAATTCTACTACTAACTCTATCTGGTACATGTTGCTTGTTTGACCAAGTGTAGTAGTCTTCCTTCCATGCCAATTCACTGAGCTGCAATGCTTGAATGCAGTAAGAAAAGTCTTGAGTTTCTATATATATTATCGGATTGCCCATCAATCTATATTGAAGATAGAGCACAACATTGAAATCTCCATAGATTATCTAAGGTGTAGTTATGTTTGCAGCCAAACTTTACATGTCAGTCCATAGTGATTTTCTTTATTCAGCAGTATTATATCCATAGACAACAGTCATTAAGAAATCTATTTTCTGGAGTTTCTCATATGGCAATGTAAGAATTGTGCACCAGCTTTTAATAAAGTCACAGTGTACCATCTTGGATCCCAGAAGATCCAAAGTCTACCATTTTGAGCATATTGGGAATTGGTAACCACATCCCAATCAGGCACAATTGCTTTGATCACTCTATGAGAGTTATGTTCTTTCACTCTAGTCTCTATCACGCCATCTAGTTTGATACTTGATGTAACTCTTTCTGCTTATATCTCTTATTGACTCCCCGCACATTCTAAAATAGCCAGTTGATCAACATGTAAGATGGCATCTTCCCTTGTCAAGGGGCAATTAGTGTACATTTTCAATTTCACAAGGTAATACCTCAAAAGTATTCTTCACTGTAACTGCAGACAGTATAGGAAAGTTTGTCAAAAGGACTACTTTCCACTTGCTTCCCTCGATGACACTCTTTGGACACAGGAGCATTAATTGGAGTATGACTGTTGCTTTGCCTTTGGCTAGTTTCTGGTATGCTACTTGGAGAAGCAATATGTAACACTTGCTGCTCAGCTGGTGTTTGCTGTTACATAGGTAGATTATCAACTTTATGAGTCTGCTCTTTGGTTCTCCATTCCATAGTCACTTTCTTGGGCTCGCTTATCTTCTCATTCTACTTAGTCTATTGTTTAGCTTCCTGCTTATTTTTTCCTTTACGAGGAGCACATTTGTGACCAACCTTTTGGCATTGATCACAAAAAATAGGTCTCTACTCATAATAGACTCCCTGCAGAAACTGTCTACCCTTTTGGATCCATAACATAGATCTCATTAGGTAGATGCTTAGTCACATTAATCTCTATTAACATTCTTGCAAAAGATACCCTACTTTTTTCAGTCGTACATTCATCAGCAATATGGGTGTCCTAATAGCACTAGCTATTCTACTAAGAGAATCAGATCCCCAACAGTTCATAGGTAACTTTAGGAATTTAATCCAAAGGGACTTTCAGTGAGAAATTCCTCATTAAAATCAAAATCTGAGGTCCACGGTTTCAAGATCATAGGCCTATTATTAATGGAATAAGGTCCAGAATAATAGATCTCTTGCATGTCAGACTCTGTGTGGAATATGATAATGTAGTACCCTTCCTCATGCAGAAACACATCTGGTTCTGTAACATTTACCCAATTAACACTGATATATTATTTCATAGTGTTATACTCCGGCATCTCACCCAATATGTACACAATTAAAGTATATTTCCAATTCTCTGTCTCAGATTCAGCCTCGTCCTTGTCCAATTGCACAATTATTTGACCATTTATGATATGTGGAGGAATATAAGACAGAGGCATACCATTTGCTGCAGACCGGTTCTTCTGGAAGAGATTAGACCATGGTTTAGAAGGTACCTCTATTGCAGCAGGTGCAGGATTCCTCGGTTCCTCTATGTTCCTCAGCAACTGTTACTGTTCCATTAATTATTGTTTCATTCTTTGATTGTTTCTTTGGTGCGTTCGCTGATTGAGGATGATTTGGAGTTGATGGAGGTGCTGTTAGGTCTAGCTTTTTCGAGACTCCAGAGCCAGAATCACCTCATATGTCCCTCCATTGATCCCCAAAATGGTAGTTGGAGCTTATTTGGGCCTGCCACGCCCTTTTATCCTCCCTCTCGCCATGGATGAGACGAGTTCAGCGCACGTTAACTAACATGATCAGCGAGCATGTAGAGAGGGAACAATTCTTCGAGTCTCACTCTAGTGGCATTAACAAGGAACTAAAGTAGAATTAATTAGGGCTAGTGACATCATATAATATTTGCTGTCAATAATTATGCATATGGAAGGGAAAAAGGACCCATACTGGAGCTACAAGAGGCTCCACTTCAGCAGTCCATAATTCAAGATCCAAAGTAGACTGCCTCGTACTCTGCTTCGCACATAAAATCATACCTTGAATCATAAAGTTCGATAAAGTAAATGTGACTTATAATTCGTATTGTCGAATGCGACTTATAAATTACTTTCGGTGAATGTGACTTATAAATCACATTTCGTTAATGCGACTTATAAATCGCATTTGATGAATACGACTTATAAAACGAATTTAGGAAATGCTACTTATAAAACATATTTATGAAATGCGACTTACACATCGCTAATGCGACTTACAAGAACCCCTTGTTTTTGGGATTTCCATTTTGGACTTTATTATAAGGTAGGAGTTAAATACAAATTTTCTTTTCAAACAATTATTTATTTATAATCCTCAACTAGAGAATAACTTATGAAGAAAAAAGTTTCTTCTTTGATAATTACTTATATAATTAGTAATTGTGAATTTCTTTGATAAATCTAAAAATTTAATGATTCTCTTTGATATATGTAGAAATTCACATGTGCCTATATGTATTCATCATTCTCTATCGGAGAATTATAAATGAAGCTAACACTTTGAAAAGAGAATTTACATATAATGAATAAGGATCCAAATGAGAACCGCGAGAATGAAGAAAAATTAAAATGTATGTACTAGAGAATATAAATTGTATTTGATAAATGCGACTTATGAATTGTATTCGACAAATAAGACTTAGACGATACATTCGGCAACTGCTTCTTATAATCGCCTTCGGTATATGCGAATTATGATCTATGTAATAATGTCTTTTATCTATTTTTTTCATTATACTTTATTCTTAAATTGCATTCCACACATGAAATAGCGTAAAGTAAATAAAGTCTCAATGTAAAAATTCTGATAAGGAAAAGTGTCACTGAACGGATGGCTTGTTTTTTCTCTCTCGGTGCATGTTATCTTAACCTGTGCCAGCCATGGGCAAAAGAGCTCGCATCTCTTTCCAGAAGGATCTAATGACCAAGAATACATCCACATCATATGGAATTGCTCAGCGAGGACAGAAATAAAGCAATGGTAGCGAGATATTAGCAAAGAAAACTCGGTCAAGTCCAAAACCCAATGAAACAGTAACCCTAAACAGTGAAATGAAGAAATCTCAGCAGATCGAAGCACAATGAGTATGGTCTGAAGTGTTACAAGCTTCAGCAAGCAAGGATCAAGCAGCACCGACGAGTAGTGGCAAAAATTCATGGGCATATGAGGTTAAAGAGGAGCTGGAGACGCAGAAGAAGCAAGGATCAATCTGGGATAACTTTGACATAGCAAAAATTTCAAATGCGGGTTATAAATTGGAATATGTAGCACCTAAAACACACGGTGAGTCCTCAATAGTAGAAATTGAATTGGATGATATTAGTTCTGAAATTGATTACTGGGAAAAAGCAGTGTCAGGGGCACATCCCCTATTTACAGTAATACAGGGGTACATCTAACGTTTGTGGGGGAAATATGGCATTGACAGAATTGCTATGCTCAAAAATGGAGTGATAGTGGTTCGATTTGAGACAGAGGTAGGGAAGCAAGAGGTGATTCAAGGTGGTATTTACCACTTTGATAACAAACCATTCATTGTAAAAGCTTGAACACCTGAATTGGAATTCACCAGAGAGGAATTGGAAACAGGTCCAATTTGGATTAAGTTTTCTGGACTGGACTTCAAATATTGGAGTAAGAAAGATTTGAGCAAAATAGACAGCCTAGTGGGGAAACATATAATGGTGGACCAAAATACAGAAAAGAGGAATGGATTGAATTTTGCAAAGTTACTAGTTGAGGTAGGAATGAATGCAAAGCTGTCAGATGTAGTTCTCTTCAGGAATGAAAGAGGCAAGTTAATTGAACAAAAAATCAGTTATGACTGGAAGCTAACTCTGTGCAGTCATTGCTCTAACTATAGGCATGTAGAGAAAGTGTGCAGGAACAAGAAGAAATTGGCAATGGCAAATGCAGAACAACAGAAGGAGATGAACACTATGGCACAAATAGAACCTAAAGATAATAAGGATAAGGAGCAAATTCAGGTGAACTCTGAACAAAAGAAGGAGGCAACAAGTACTAGAACTGATGGCAATAGAGAGCAAATGGTGGGCAGAAAATCAGGGAAGCAAAAGCAAGGGGATATTACAAGCGGGAAGACCCCATTGAGAGTAGGAAGGCCACAACAAAAGCAGCAACAACAAGTTGAGAATTCAAATTCTTTTCAAGTCCTTCATAGTAAAGAGGTCAACATAACAGATAAGGGAGGGAGTAGTACAAATATGGGAGGCCAAAACAATCATCCCTTTCGGGATGGTTAATATGTTAAGTTGGAATGTTACGGGGCTTAATGCCCCTAATAAGCAAAAGGAAGTGAAGCTCATTTGCAATGAGGAATGAGTGGGGTTGGTTGGTCTACTAAAAACCAAAATAAAAGGTAACAGAATTGAGAAGCTAGCAAATAATATATTTGTGGGATGGAAGTACCTTACAAACCTAGAGTACCATTATAATGGTAGAATTTGGATTACTTGGAGACCTGATTACTACAACGTCATTCCTATGAGTATGTCAGCTCAAGTAGTCATTTGTGAAGTTCATTACATTCCCCTTCAAATGACATTGGATTGTCTTATGTCTATGCATTAAATACTAGAGAAGAGAGAAAGAACTATAGGATAAGTTAGTGTCTCATAGTAGGGGATGTACAAGGCCTTGGATGGTTTTAGGGGATTTTAACTCAGTCCTCAAAGCAAAAGACAGAATAGGAGGAAACCATGTGACCTGGGCAGAAGTGAAAGATTTTCACAGCTATGTAGAAGAATGTGGCTTATTGGAGTTACCAGCACAAGGCAATAGGTACACTTAGAATGACAAACATGAAGAACAAAGGATATTTTCAAAGATTGATTGGATGTTCATTAATAGGGAATGGCTAGATGTAATGCCAGCATGTATGGCCATATTTCTCCCAGAAGGAATCAATGACCACTGTCCTGCAAAAGTGTCACTGATAGAGGATAGAAGTAAGTTCAAAAAATCATTTCAGTTCTGTAATATATGGACTCAACATCCATAATTTAATACAATAGTACAAGAAGGATGGGCTGACAGAATTGAGGGCTGCAAAATGTATCAAGTAGTGAAAAAGTTGAAACTACTTAAGAAGAAACCGAAGGTTCTGAAGTCACAATATTCTCATGACATTGTGAGAAGCATAAGAAGATAGGAAGTTGCTTAAGCAAAGTCAGTTGAAACTCCAAAGGAATCCCTCAAATAAAGAGGTTCAGCAAGCTAAATCCTTGGCTTATCAGAAGTTCAAACAGTCTTCACATTTGGCAGAAATGTATCTACAATAGAGAAGTAAAGCTACGTGGATCAAGTTAGGAGATGATAACACACGATATTTCTACTCAATTATAAAGCATAGGAATCTGAAACAAGCCACAACACAACTTAAGGATGATGCAGGCACATGGCAAACTGATCCAGAGGATATTGCAAACTTATTTGTGGATTACTATTTTGAACTATTAGGAACAAAGTCTACATCTAGAGTGCAAGATTTTACTAGCATTCTAAAAAATGGCCCTACTTTGTCAATTGCTCAACAACTGGAGTTGCTAAGGCCAGTTGTGGATAAGGAAGTTAAAGAGGCAGTGTTCCATATTGACAGCAACAAGAGTCCAGGTCCAGATGGCTTTGGAAATGGTTTCTATAAGGCTACTTAGCCTATAGTGGGGAAGGATATCATATAGGCAGTAATAGAATTGTTTTCATAATGGCAAGTTCCTCAGGCAACTCAACTCAACGGTCATAGCACTTACCCCAAAGGTGGACAATCTAAAATTTGCTAGCCAATACAAACCAATATCATGCTGCAATGTACTGTACAAGTGCATTTCCAAATTGCTATACAACAGACTAAAGGCAATAGTTGATCACTCAATAGCAGAGAACCAGTCTGCATTTATACATGGGATATCAATGCTGCACAATGTCTTAATCTGTCATGACATTCTAATACATTATAACAGGAAGACAACTCTAAGATATATTATAAAGATAGATCTCAGGAAGGCCAATGACATGGTGAGTTGGGAGTTCTTAGAAGAAGCTTTGAGGGGCTTTGGGTTCCCAGACAAATTTACTTAGTGGATCATGGTGTGTGTATCTACTACAATATTTTCAGTTAAAGTCAATGGAGAAATTCATGGATACTTTGCTGGGAAGAGAGGGCTTAGGCAGGGATATCCTATCTCTCCTCTTCTATTCGTGCTTGTAATGGAATACTTATCAAGGATGTTAAAGACAGTTAGCAGACTTCCTGATTTCAAATATTATCTAATGTGCAAAACACTGAAGCTAACTCATCTCATATTTGCGGATGATCTGATGATCTTTTGTAAAGGAAATGAAAGCTCAGTTAAAAGGATTATGGAGGCAATAAATCACTTCAGCAATGTAACAGGGTTGACAACAAATATGGACAAATCTAGTATCTTCATGGCTGGTGTGGATGATAATACTAAAAAGAAGTTATTTGAAATAACTGATTTTGTGCTAGGTACACTTCCCATAAGGTACCTTAGACTTCCCCTCTACCCAAAGAAATGGAATAAGCTTGACTATCACATGTTGGTAGAGAAAATAACTCAAAGGATTATAGTCACCTACTCAAGGCTTCTATCATATGCTGGCAGGCTGTAAATTATTAATGCAGTATTATTTTCCATCCATAGCTTCTGGGGAACGGTGTTCATATTACCTCAAAGTATACTCAAGGAGGTTGACAGGATATGTAGAGAATACCTCTGGGGCAGTTCGGAGGAGAGAAAGAAGCTATGCTTGGTTGCTTGGAAAAAGATTCGTTATCCTAAGAAACTAGGAGGATTGAATATTAAGAGTTGCAGAAACTGGAATATGGCATCAGTGGGTAAGTTGTTATGGCAGCTGATTAAATCTAAATAAGCCTTATGGATGAAATGGGTACATGGGTACATGAGAGCAAAAACAAATGTATTGAACCATCAGCCCTCGGCAGATAGTAGTTGATATTGGAGAAAGATTAATGGTCTGAAAATTAAAATGCAGAGTTGGTTTGAGCAAGATAATTATAAGCTTACTAGAAGTCTATTACCAGTAGTTATCTTGCTCTCATCGGTGAACATCCTAAGTTGAAGATAGAAAACTTGATATGGACTTCAATAGCTCAAGCTAAGCAAAGGTTTATAGTGTGGTTGGCAATGCATGGGAGGCTACTCACAAAGGAGAGATTACTCAAGTTGCAAGTCCCAGTGGAGGATAGTAGAAGATGTTTATATAATGCTCACATGACTGAAACTAACATCCACTTATTTGTGGAGTGTACATGGATCATAGCTCTAAGGCAAGAGGTAAATCAATGGACAAACATCAAGATACCAACAGGGAATATCTCACAGTGTTTGGATAGTATAAACAAGAAACATTGGAAGGTCTATAAGAAAGAATTGGCAGCTGCTATCAATGGAGCTGTGGTTTACCATACATGGTGTGCAAGAAACTGTAAGATTTTCATGGGCATTACTGTACATAAAAAGGATGTAGTACAACAGATAAAACATGAGATCATAGAAAGAATACAGGTTACCAGGAATTCAAATACAACACGTAAATGTAGGAATTTAGTGCAACAAATCCTATATAATTAGAGCACATTGTAGCTATTTTCTTGTTTCGTTGGAGGCCAAATTTCTGTTGCAGAAAAGAGGTGCTCTTTATTTGTAATGGTTTTTGGAGTTAATGCTAATTTGACAATGGTTACCAAAAAATATCTGTAATTTCTTTAGTTTGGAATTGTTGGGTTTTTGAGTGCGTATACAAATGAGTGTGCAACGTGAAGTTTTGTAAACTATTTTTGAGGTCTTCTAGGGGTAAAAATATGAACTTTGGAGGAATGAGTCGATTACATAAAGGGTTATATGCAATTGTGAATGTTGAATAATGAATGAATGAGATCATATGCATACTCTTAAAAATTCTTGTAAATTAGTAATAAGCTTCACAGCAATTTGGCGATAGGCATTCCCTTTGACAAATGAGACTTATGTTCTGCATTATTAACGGCTTCTTTCTATTTTTTTCGTTATAGTTTATCTTTAAATCACATTTTGTAAATACTTTTTGCATACTTTTGTTATTTTCTTAAAAACAACATGGCACTGTTGTTGAGCCAAAAAATGCACATTTTGGGAGAAAGATCCCGAGTCAAAAGCTGTAGAATAAGGCAGAATTATAATATATGAACTTTTGCAGGTCCAATATGCGAATATAAAGAGTTTATTGTAATGTCTAGTTCAATTTATTTCAATTAATTTATTTATACTGGACTAAGTAAGTTTGTTTTGATGATTGACAAAAGAACTCAAGCATGAACCAGGTCCATACACAGTGTATACAGACACGGGCAGATTCGAGCATAAGGCATGCACGTGAAGGAGATAAGCTTAAGTGGTTATATCTGATATCTCCTGAACGAAAAGATTACATAAGTGATAAGGCGAAGGACTCTTTGCTCAAAGAAAACTCTATCCTAGATAAGTGAGGAGTTAGAAGTTGAAGATAACTAGAACTCTTCCACCAAGGAAGAGCATAGCATTAGAACTCTAGTTATTTCTATTCTACTAACTCTATATATTACAGGATATTCTTGTTTTACAGGTACGCACAAACGCTGAAGTTAAACGTGAGTTGAGAGCAAAATAGCAAGGCATTTTGCAAGCAATTCCTGTGTGATTCAAGTGTGCGAACCTGAAGCTACATGAACCAGATAGAAGAACCAGTTATAAGTGTCTGTATTTTATTATAGTTTCATTATAGTAGGACTTTTGAATTGTATCTTTCAGCTTTATCTAGAAGCAATTGTACTAGGTACTCTCAGTGTTGTAGGGTTAGAGGTAATCCTTAGGTTTACAATGAGTTTTGTAAATACTGTTTTTGGCTCAGTGATTTAGTGAAGCGTTGGGAAAAATTCTGCTATATAGTAGGTTGTGATTTTTCAACCTTTTGAGCCAGGTATTTTCCACGTAAAAATACTTGTGTTATTTACTTTCTGTATTTATTATTCTGCAATAGTATAAGGAACACATAGAAGAACCAGGTTCTTCTAAAATCTGTGCACAGAAAAAATTGGACACCACATAAATTCCCCTCCCCCCCCTCCCGTAGTATTAAAGTACAAAACAACAATTGGTATCAGAGCAGGTTATCCTTGAAGAGGCTAATACCTTAGGAGAAGATCAAGATGAGTGCACCACCTGAAAACTGGGAAGGACAATCCACTGCTAGGCCACCACTCTTTAATGACCAGTACTACTCTTGGTGGAAGAACATAATGAGAGATCACATTCAAGGAGAGGACTATAAGCTATAGAACATTGTCACTGATGGTCCACTGGCTACATTGA
>AWOL01S0045858.1:4810-16691 GCA_000715115.1 Nicotiana otophora
TTTCTACATGCATCTTGAAAATCATAGTCTGCTCACCCACTCTAAGCATGAGCTTTCTCTCATGTATATCTAATATTGCTCTACCCATTTCTAATAATGGTCTTCCTTGGATGAGGTGGACCTCCTTGTTATCGTCCATATTCACCATTATAAAATCTACAAGAAATATGAACATATCCATCCGAACTAAGACATCTTCAACTATCCCCTCGGGTATTAGAGTCGTTTGGTCTGCCAGCTGCAAAGATATTGGTGCCGACCTTATCTCTCCGATCTCATTCTCAAATTTCCTGTAAAAAGACATAGGCCTTAAATAAGCACCAGAATCACATTAAGACTTATAAAAATTAATAGATCCTAAAGAACAAGGTATAATAAAACTCCTTGGGTCTCCACACTTTTGTGGGAGTTTGTTTTGCAAGATTGCACTGCAATCCGTTGTGAGCTTGACCACTGAAGTCTCCTTTATCTACCTCAGCTTTGTCAGGATCTCCTACAAGAATTTGGCATAAGTTGGCATTTGGGAGAGCACTTCTGTAAATGGTAAGTTTACATTAACGTATTTCAACATATCCAAAAATCTCTGAAATTGCTTGTCCAGTGTTTCTCTATATAGCGTTTAGGGAAAAGGTAAAGCAGGCATGTGCATGCTCTCTTCATGTTCTTCCCTTCTTGAGTTCTCTTCCTTCTTCTTTTTCTCATCTACTTTCTTGCCTTTTTTCTTCTTATCAACATCAATTTTCAGCTGCTCCCCACTTCCTTTTTCAGGTTCCATAATTATTTGGATCGGGGTGGGATCTTTCAACACTTGCCCACTTCTCAAGGTCACTGCATTCATCGTTTCTTTGGGATTTATTTCAGTATCAGCTGGGAGAGTACCTGGGACTCTCAGATAATATTGTTGCAATCTATCCCACTCGTCTCTCAAAGTTTTGAAAAGATGTGCCAAGTTCTTTTATGGCTGCTCTATGACCGCCTAACCTCTCATCTATCTTGACAGTGAAGTCCTTCATTAGATCTTCTAGACCAGGCCGATTGGACTGTTGAGGCTGAAACTGCTGCCATTGCAAATTTTGGAAGACTGGAGCTCCTTGTCCCTAGGGTCCGGGTTGTTTTGCTGCCATGAATTCATAGTACCCCCAGATGAACTCCATGAAAAATCAGGGTGTCACTTACCCATTGCATTAAAGTTATAGTTTCCCACAACATTCACTTCCTTACTTGAGGATTGACACTCATGAGTAGGGTGTTCTCTTCCAAATATATCACAAACTGCATGAGGCTCACTTTGTACTGTAGCCCATGTCAGCTTCTAGATTACTTTAGCCATAGCATCAAGCTGCACTTGCACAGATGTAATAGCATCAACTTGGTGAACACTTGTCAATCTTCTTCTTTTAGCACTTTCTGAGGGCTACTGATTTGCATCTTCAGACAACTCATCAAGAACTATAGCTATCTCCTCTGGAGTCTTCTTCATTAACGGGCCTCCAGCTATATTGCTCAATGTTCTACGTGAGGCTGGTGTCAATCCATCCCAAAAGTCCTGGAGTTGCATCCAGATTTCAATTCTACTATGTTGACACTTTCTGACTATCTCCTTAAACCTCTCCCAAGCTTCAAATACATTTTCACTATCTTCTGGAAGAAGTTATGGATTTCTCTTAGAAACTTGCCTGTCTTAGCTGATGAGAAATATTTATCAAGAAATATTCTGGTCATCTCATCCCATGTTCTAATCGATCCATTAGGTAAGCATTGAAGCCACTACTTTGCATCATGTTTGAGTGTAAAGTGAGTGCCCTTAAGTAAACTGCATCTTGTGACACACCATTGTATTGAAAGGTATTCCTAATCTCCTCGAAGTCCATTAGATGGTTGTTTGGATCTTCATTTATCTTCCCTCTGAAGACACAACAGTTTTGAAGGGTTTGGAGCAACCCTTGCTTCAACTCGAAATTATCTGCTTCAACTCGAAATTATCTGCTGCAATTGGAGGAGGTCTCACACTTGATAATCCTTGGTTGTAGACCGTTCTAGCATAATTTCCAAGTGATCTCCCAGTTGCGAGAGTTATATTTTCGAACTAATCTACAGCCAAGGGTTGATTTTGAGCAATTCTCTGACCCCTCTCTTCTTTGTAGACAATTTGTGCATCTCTAAGAGTTGCTTCCTCAGCATCCCGTGCAGCTTGTTCTTGTCGTTGGACTGCCTCTCTCGTAGCCAAATCTATATTATCAACATCTCCAGCCATAGTTTCTTTGGTCGAGGATTGCCCAACTTTGTTTGTATTCTAGGGGAGATTTATTTCCTTTTTCAGCTATCGCAGTTGTTTCTCTATCTTTGGTTAGTATGGTAGCACTTCTTTCCCAGAAGTTATGCACCACACTTACTTGTAACCTGCGAAAAGTCAGAGAACATCAACGGTAAAAAGGAAAAAGTAAAATAAAATAAAACAAAAAATTCCTGAATTAGCAGTACAAACTATTTCAAACACTATTGATCGACAATCCCCAGCAACGTTGTCAAAATTTTATGAGCGCAAAACACACACTTAAATATGCTCGCTAGTCGAATATAGTATACTATAATATCGTATCCATATGGATTGGATGTAAACAGTGTTTTCATAGTTTCTAGTTTAATTGCTATCTAAGATGATCAACAATTGATATTTATGTGATTAAAACAACAATTAACTAAGAAGATATCAATGGAAGAAAATAGGGTTTTGATACGATAGGTGCAAGATAATTTTCTGGGATTTAACTCTAGTTAATTCACTTCTAATGTTCAAGTGAGTCTCTCGAATTCACTTGTTTATTAGTTCAATTGTTTAGTAGAAACTCCTCACTCGATTAAGTCCAAACCTCACGAGATGAACCAATTTAAGCTCCATGAAGATATGCAAGAATTCGTAGTGAATGAAGAATCAACTCATGTAGCCCATCTACATTGGTTACACAATTTTGACCCTGTATCCGCAACACCCTATCATCCCCAATAGTAACATCCTTGACATTATTGTGCTGAACCGTGTCCATAAGGACAAGCAAATGGGGGTCATTATACTGGCACTCTCTGATGCAATCATATAAAGAAGACCAATAAACCACACAAGCTAGAATCTGACTGGACTTCGAAACATCTAACCTAACGAACTGATTGGCCAAGGCCTGAACATCTTATGCAAGTGGTCTCTCACCAACATGAATAAATACAAGGCTACCCATACTCACTTCCTTTCTACTCAAGGCATCGGCCACCATATTGGCCTTCCAAAGATGATATATAATGGTAATATCATAGTCCTTTAGCAGCACCAACCATCTCCACTGCCTCAAATTTAGATCCATTGGTTCGAACAAGTGCTGGAGACTCTAATGATCCGTAAACACCTCACAAGATATATCGTAGAGATAATAACTCCAAATCTTCAATGCATGAATGATGGCTGCCAACTCCAAATCATGAACTGGGTAGTTCTTATCATGGGGATTCAACCAGCGCGAAGTATAAGCAATCACACTACCCTTCTGCATCAAGACACACCTAATACCAATTTTAGAAGCATCACAATATAGTGTATAAGAACCCGATGTTGAAGGTAAAACTAGGACTGGAGTTGTAATCAAGGCAGTCTTGAGCTACTAAAAGCTCTACTCATACTCATCCGACCACCTGAATGGAGTAACCTTCTAGGTTAGCCTGGTCAAAAGCGCTGCAATGGACGAGATACCCTTCACGAAGCAGCGATAATATCTGGCAAAGCCGAGAAAAATCCAAATATCAGTAGCTGAAAATGATCTGGGCCAATGCTGAACCACATCTATCTTCTTTGGATCCACCTTAATCCCCTCGCTGGAAACCACGTGCCCAAAGAACGCCACCGAACTGAGCTAAAACTCACACTTGGAGAACTTGGCATAGAGCTTCTCCTCCCTCAACCTCTGTAATACAATCCTCAAATATTATGCATGCTCCTCCTGGCTATGTGAGTACACATGATATAGCACTAAATACTATGACAAACGAATCAAGATATGGCTAGAATACACTGTTCATTATATTTATAAATGTTGCTAGGGTGTTGTTTTTCCCAAAAGACATCAGAAGGAACTCATAGTGACCATAGCAGGTCCTAAATGCCATATTCGGGATATCTGAGTGTCAAATCTTCAACTGTTGATACCCATACCTCAAATCAATCTTAGAGAACACCATCGTTCTCGGAAGATTGTCAAATATATCATCAATGTGCTACAAAGGATACTTGTTCTTCATTTTAACTTTGTTCAACTTCCTATTGTCGATGCACATCCGTATAGTACCATGTTTCTTCTTTACAAGTAGAACCGGTGCACCCCAAGGTGACACACTAGGCCTAATACACCCCTTATCAAGAAGCTCCTGAAGTTACTCTTTCAATTCCTTCAACTCTACTGGTGCCATACGATACGGAGGAATAGAAATGGGTTGAGTGCCCGGTACCAAGTCAATACCAAAATCAATATCAATGTCGTGTGGCATGCCTGGCAGGTCTGCAGGAAACACATCCGGAAAGTCTTGCACTACCGGAACAGAATCAATAGTAGGAGTATCAGTTCCAACATCCCTCACAGAAACCAAATATGACAAACACCCTTTCTCGACAATCCGTTGAGCCTTCAGATAAGAAATCACCCTGCTGGGAACGTAATCTTGAGAAACTCTCCACTCAATCCTTGGCACCCCCGACATCGTCAACGTCAATGCCTTAATATGACAATCCAAAAATAGCATGACATGGAGACAGCCAACGCATACCCAAAATCACATCAAAATCAACCATACTAAGCAAGAAGAGATCAACTCTACTCTCCAACCCCCAATGGTCACCACACACGACCTATACACACAGTCTGCAACAATGGTATTTCCCACCGGCGTAGATACATGAAGGGGTGAAACTAAGGACTCATGGGGTATATCCAAATAATGAGCTATGATGATACATACGAATAAGTAGAACCAGGGTCAAATAATATAGAAGCATCCCAATGACATACTAAGACAATACATATGATCATTGTGTCTGATGCAATGACCTATTTCCTGGCAGGAATAACATAGAATCAAGCTTGACTGCCACCTGATCGACTTCCCCCTCTAGGGCGACCTCTAGTTGCTTGAGCCCCACCCCGAGCTGGTTGAGCGGTGGTGAAGTAACTGGTGCAGAAGTCATAGCCTGACCCCTTTGCTGAACTGGACCTCCCAAAAGGCGGGGACAATACCTCCTTACATGTCCAAACTCCTCACACTTAAAGCAATCTCGATCGGTCAATGGGGGGAGGGACTGAATCAGACCCGAAGAACCAGAATAACTGCTAGAAGAACCCGACACATATGAACCCTGAGTTGATGGAGTACAAGCTCTGAGCTGCGAGAGCATTGAGAGATGACTGACCCGGAAAAGCACTGTATGAACCATGGCTAGCTGATATGCCATGATGAATTGGATAAGCCATCTAAACGGGACTATAAAGATGACCCTTGGTGTGGTGGGACTGACCCCTAAAAGAAACACCGCTAAAACCGCCTGATCCACGAGGCCTCTTGGCCTCCCTCTCCTCACGCTCCTGACTATAGACCACCTCTAGCCGCCTAGCAACATCAACAACCTCATCGAACCTAGCACCTAATACATTCTCCCGAGTTATAATAAAGCGCAATCCATAGTTGAGGCCATAAGTTAATCTCCTAATACTCTCGCTCCATGTGGGAACCAACCAGACCGCGTGACGAGCTAACTCTGAATATATCATATTGTACTAGGTCACAGACATACCTACCTGGCCTTGCTGCTCAAACTGCCTATGCAATCGCTCCCGATGGGTCGGTGGCTTAAACCTCCAAAAAGAGAACGGAGAACTCGTGCCAGGAAAGTGGTGCAACATCTGCTGTCTTGATTTGCTCATTGGCCTCCCAACATCTGAAGGCTACCCTCGTCGACTAAAATGTAGTAAATGAGACCCCACTAGTCTCCAGTATACCCGACGTGCGAACAATCAGTTGGCACCTATCCAAGAAGTCATGGGCATTCTCTGACTCAGCCCTACTGAATGATGGAGGCTTGAGCCACCCAAATCTCTCTAGTCTCTTCTGCTCCTTGTCACTCATAATGGGACCCACATGGGCCTAAGCTANACAAGCCAACAACTCACAAATACATGCATATTTAATTAAACACTAAAATAGGCTTAAGTAAATAAAATCTCTTAATAATTGAAACCAAACACCGCAACTCAATACAGAATTTCCCAAAATTCGGGTGTCACTGAGTACATGAGCATCTATACAATAACATGGTCTGGCTGCTTAACACTNACCTATCCAAGAAGTCATGGGCATTCTCTGACTCAGCCCTACTGAATGATGGAGGCTTGAGCCACCCAAATCTCTCTAGTCTCTTCTGCTCCTTGTCACTCATAATGGGACCCACATGGGCCTAAGCTACTACAACCGACTGGGCTAGTAGTACGTCTAGTGCCTAAAATCCCTGCATCACCTGCTCTGGAGAACGGGCAGCGGGAGTTTGGGCACCTCCCCGGGCTTCAGAAGTGGCTAGCGCGACTGGAATTGAAACCGCCAGAGCAAGGCTAGTGCAAAGCCTCTTGAAGGCCTGCAATCACAATGGGCACAACTGGTGCCTGAGCTAGTCCCACTGGCTCCACCATATATGGGATCTGCTTCTGAGATAGAGCAATTGCCGGGTCTACCAGTGCTGCCTAGCTGCTGTATGAGCTGATCTTCGATCTCTACCGTGGCCACAGCCCTGGCCTGTCATGGCCCTAGCTGGTGGTACAGGTGGCTATCCTCTTGACCCGATAGCACGTGTCCTTATCATCTGTGAGAGTATAGAATTACAGAAGTTTAGTTTCTAGAATCAACAAATTCGCACGACAAAAACACAAGAAAGTGAAGTTTTTCTAATGGTTCGGCAGCCTCTCGATTATAAGTACAGACATGTCCGTACCCATCCACAAGAATCTACTAAACCTGCTCATGACTCTTGAGACCTATGTAATCTAAGCTACGATACCAACTTGTCACGACCCAAAATCACAACTGTCGTGATGACGCCTATTGTGATACTAGACAAGCCAACAACTCACAAATACATGCATATTTAATTAAACACTAAAATAGGCTTAAATAAATAAAATCTCTTAATAATTGAAACCAAACACCGCAACTCAATACAGAATTTCCCAAAATTCGGGTGTCACTGAGTACATGAGCATCTATACAATAACATGGTCTGGCTGCTTAACACTCTGTCTAGGAAGGTAGAACAATATAAATGAAACTAAATTAAAAAGGAGGAGAGTCAAGGTCTACGGACACCAAGGAAGCTACCTCGATAGTCTCCGAACTGAATAACCTCTAACACTAGCAACCTTCATGCCCGGAAGTACCTGGATCTGCACAAAAGTATTGTTTCCCAATAAGAAATAAGCCAAGCCAAAATTATCCTACTTATAACTCCCATATCTGGATCTGGCTCCTGAAATCCTTACTTGTTAGAGTAAATGAACTGTAATTCATGTTAGAAAACATGTTTAGGTTATGTGCCTATTTTGTTGAGGCCTAATAAGGCTGTTTTGAATTATCTCCTTTAACTGCAATTATGTGCTCAATCATGATCTTTCATTTCATATCATATCTCAATCTCCGTTATCATTTACTGATAGATTACATGTTCTTATTGTTTGGGCTGAGTAGTATGAGATTGTGAGACCTTGAGACTTGAGAGATTGATGACTGAGTTGGGCCAAAGAGTCGAGTTGAGAGTGTTAATGTGGATCGGGATGCGCCGCAGCAGGCCTTATAGGATTTATATTAGTTCTTGGGAAGGATTCGCCCCTCCGGAGTTTGATATACCAGTAGTGAGCGCAGGCTCAATGGCATATATTCATGTTATTTGTTGAGGGGCATTGATGTCAGGCACCCACACAATGGTGAGTGATTGTATACGTGATGGGTGGGAATTTGAGATAGGCAGATTGAGTGCTCTGAGAGTCTGAGTACCTGGAAATGTCACTGTGATACCTTACATTTGACTTGCATATCTGACATGTTGGCATAGAGATGTACCATTCCTCATACTAGCTATACTTGACATGTTCTTATCAGTGTTGGCCTTAAGTTATGAACTTGAAAGCATGCCTACATTTTTGTACTATGAACGAACTGAATATGGAAGATTCTCTGAATTATTTCTGTCATTCTCATTGTTATATATGTGTTGTGATTATTTTGGTTCTTATTGTATCCTTTTAATCTCGTCACTACTTTAAGACCACGGTTAGTTTTGTTACTTATTGAGTACATTGGGTCGGTTGTACTCATATTATACTTTGCGATTCATATGCACATCTAGGTACATCGGGATGCGGTGATTGCTAGAGTGGTGCTAGTACCTGCTCGGAGACTTTGAGGTAGCTGCTATGATACCCGCAGACCTTGATTCTCCTTCCTTTTATTTTCTTCAATACTATTCTACTATTCAGACAGTTGTACGAGAGTTTGTTTTATGTTGAGATGTTGTGGTGCTCAGGTACTCGTTTATACCAGGTTTTGGGATGGTTATAGTAAAGTTATAGTTTATCAAATATTTATGAGATTTTTCGCTGCTGAGCTTATTAAATCGTGTTTTAATTAATGCTTAGTTGTTATGTGATTGTCGGCATGCCTAGTAAATGAGTTAGGTGTCGTCAGGACGAGTTGGGATTTTGGCTCGTGACACCCCATNGAGAGTATAGAATTACAGAAGTTTAGTTTCTAGAATCAACAAATTCGCACGACAAAAACACAAGAAAGTGAAGTTTTTCTAATGGTTCGGCAGCCTCTCGATTATAAGTACAGACATGTCCGTACCCATCCACAAGAATCTACTAAACCTGCTCATGACTCTTGAGACCTATGTAATCTAAGCTACGATACCAACTTGTCACNGTTATGAACTTGAAAGCATGCCTACATTTTTGTACTATGAACGAACTGAATATGGAAGATTCTCTGAATTATTTCTGTCATTCTCATTGTTATATATGTGTTGTGATTATTTTGGTTCTTATTGTATCCTTTTAATCTCGTCACTACTTTAAGACCACGGTTAGTTTTGTTACTTATTGAGTACATTGGGTCGGTTGTACTCATATTATACTTTGCGATTCATATGCACATCTAGGTACATCGGGATGCGGTGATTGCTAGAGTGGTGCTAGTACCTGCTCGGAGACTTTGAGGTAGCTGCTATGATACCCGCAGACCTTGATTCTCCTTCCTTTTATTTTCTTCAATACTATTCTACTATTCAGACAGTTGTACGAGAGTTTGTTTTATGTTGAGATGTTGTGGTGCTCAGGTACTCGTTTATACCAGGTTTTGGGATGGTTATAGTAAAGTTATAGTTTATCAAATATTTATGAGATTTTTCGCTGCTGAGCTTATTAAATCGTGTTTTAATTAATGCTTAGTTGTTATGTGATTGTCGGCATGCCTAGTAAATGAGTTAGGTGTCGTCAGGACGAGTTGGGATTTTGGCTCGTGACACCCCATAAATCTCAACACCTTGCACAAATTTGTGCAGGGTGAACAAATAAACCTCAAATTATCCATATTGTCCCCTCCAACCATGAACCCCGCCGGTTCCTTCCCTATTTCATCACTCAACTTCACAATATTCATGCCTCAAACCTAAGGAGGCGAGGCTGGCACACGTTGCCGTACTGGCCCGAGTAAACCACTTTGTAACTCATGATCATTCGACCAAAACTAAGACATACATAGGTCGAGTTGGCTGAGCTCGTTCCTTTTGTAACTATCACTGGCGAACATGGCCACAACTCATAATGAATATCTATAAGTGAGCAACACTGTATCACTGAACCATTTTTCTTAAAACATAATTACATATGGGCCGTCAAGGTCTTTGACATACTGTACAAAATGAACCTCTGTCTACAAAGCCTCTAAAAGTATTGGACATTAAACAGCAGGGTACCGGCCTACTCATAAGTCTTTAGCAAAACTCTGACACGATGACTCATACACTCGGATGCACTCCGAATGAGGTGTGGTCTTACCGATCCTTCGTTGAATGCCAATATCGTCTACTATGATGGCTCGTCAAACTGATTATCTATACCTGTAAGCATGAATGCAGCGTCCCCAACAAAAGGATGTCAGTACGAATAATGTACTGAGTATGTAAGGCAAAACTGAAACACAACAATAAGTCAACATTAATTAAAGACATATAAGAATCAACCTAAATCTCTGACTGCCCGACTGGCCGTAGCTCGGTGGTAAATGTATAACTGCCCAACCGGCCGTAGCTCGGTAGTAAATGCATGTCTTCTCGACCGACCGTAGCTCGGTGGTAAATATGTAACTACCCAACCAGATGTAGCTCAGTAGTAAATGCATGACTGCCCGACCAGCCGTAGCTCGATGGTAAATGAAAGTGCATGCCTGCCAAACCGGTAGTAAATAATGATACATAACTGCCCAACCGGTGGTAACTTCCCGACCGGCCATAGCACAGTGGTAAATGCATGAAGATGCATATCTCACTATGTTATAAACATTAACATCTTTATCGTACGCCTCAATATAGACTTAGCAACATACTTAAACATACTTGAATGTTACTTTTATAGGAATGAATAACATAGGCATCCTTAACTGCTAAGAGTAGAACAACTTACGGAGTAGCATTATGTTTACGTATTGTTACTTGGATCATTCCAAAAGAAAGAAGGATTAGACTTAACATACCTGAGCCGATTCTCTTGACAATCCCTTGCCAATGTAGCTAGATGGAAGGACTCGAGCTATCTGTCACTTAATCAGGATATATCTTTTTTTTAGATCTTGCCAAACTTGAAGGCCTTTAGGATGAGGGTTTACATATGCCTTCATGAATAATTTCGCTGAGGAAGCTATGATAATGCGCAAAGCCAACTTTGCATCCACTATTCCTTCATCTCTGAGCCAATTATACATTGAAAGCCTAAGCCTGATTCTTGAAATTGTGTAGTTGAGGTAAGATGGAAACGAAACCAAAGTAAACAGCGGATAACCCAATTTATTCACAAGGAAATCAATCTTTGCCTCAAGTACCTCTTTCCTTTGGTTTAGTATTTGCGGATATATTTTTAGCACTGACGCGACATGCTTTGTATCTAGACCAGCATTTACCAAACAATCAATTGAAATTTACTGGAAAGTCATGCGTACTCCAAAAGTGTAAACAAAAAATTGATCTACGAACTTTATCTTCTAACAATGTGACACCTATTTTAAATGACTAATGAGTCATTAATTAGAAGGTGAGGGGGCTGCCACGTTTTTCACACCTTGAGCTCAGCCAAAGCCTTTAGCCTTTATCCAAAGACTTTAATTAATCAACCACTAATTATTAATTAACCAATTATGCGCATAATTAAGAATTATCTCGACTTACATAAAATACTACTACTAAAATATTAAAATATTAATAAATCATGGTACCATACAACATTTTTATTTTATTAAAACATCCATATAAAAATGCATATATATTTTCTCAACTTCTAATTTGCCTAATCTCATATAAAGAGTACAAATTTTCGTACGCTTAATTCTTAAAATGATAAAAAGATAACCTTTTCTTTCTTGTGAGAAAATAATTTTTATCTTTACAATAAAGAAAAATCTCATAAACTTTCTCATATTCTGTGTATAATTTAAAGCATATTCGAAAGTAGTAATATTAATAACTATATAAAATCATATTTTTCAAACATTTTACAAAAAATGTTTCACTCAAAATACCATATCAAACGTATATAAC
>AWOL01S0045859.1:0-20663 GCA_000715115.1 Nicotiana otophora
GATCTATGAGCCTCCTGAAGAATCAACTCACACAAACCATCTACATTAGGCACACATAGCCTGCACTGCATCCTCAATACGCCATCATCCCCAATAGTGACCTCCTTAGCATCACCGTGTCCTTAAGGACAAGCAGGTAGGGGTCATCATACTGACGCTCCCCGATACAATCATAAAGAGAAAACCGAGAGACCACACAAGCCAACACTCGACTCGGCTCAGAAATTTCCAATCTCACAAATTGGCTAGCTAAGGCCTGAACATCCAATGCTAAGGGTCTCTCTGCTACTGGAAGATATGCTAAACTTTCCAAACTCTCCGCCTGGTGACTCAAAGCATCGGCCACCACATTGGCCTTCCCCGGATGGTACAAAATGGTGATATCATAGTCCTTAAGTAGCTCCAACCACCTTCGTTAACGCAAAATAAGATCCTTTTTCTTGAACAGATGCTGCAAAATCCGATGATCGGTGTAAATCTCATAAGGGACACCGTACAAATAGTGCGGCCAAATCTTCAAGGCATGAACAATAGCTGCTAACTCGAGGTCGTGGATAGGATAGTTATTTTCATGCACCTTTAGTTGTCTGGACGCGTAGGAAATCACCCTACCGTCCTGCATCAACACCGCGCCGAGACCAATCCGCGACGTATCACAATATACAGTATAAGACTCCGAACCTATAGGCTATATACTGGGGCTGTAGTTAAAGTCGTCTTCAGCTTCTGGAAGCTCTCCTCACACTCCTCTGTCCACCTAAATGGAGCACCCTTCTGGATCAACCTGGTGATAGGCTCTGTAATAGATGAGAATCCCTCTACAAACCGACGGTAATACCCTGCCAAACCATGAAAACTACGGATCTTCGTAGCTGATGACGATCTAGGCCAACTCTGCACTACTTCCACCTTCTTCGGATCCACCTTGATCCCATCACTCGATACTACATGGCCCAAGAATGCCACTGAGTCTAGCCAAAACTCACACTTAGAAAATTTTACATATAACTTCTTTTCCGTCAAGGTCTGAAGCACAGTCCTCAGGTGCTGCTCATGATCCTCCCGAGTCCGGGAGTATACTAGAATGTCGTCAATAAACACAATGACGAAGGAGTCAAGATAAGGCCGGAACACACAGTGCATCAAGTGCATTAAGGCTGCTGGGGCATTGGTCAGCCCAAAAGACATAACAAGAAACTCATAGTGACCATACCTAGTTCTGAAGGCAGTCTTCGGAATATTTGGCTCCTGAATCTTTAACTGATGATAGCCTGGACGTAAGTCAATCTTGGAGAACATTCTGGCGCCCTATAACTGATCAAATAAGTCATCAATACGAGGCAATGGATACATGTTCTTCACCGTAACATTGTTCAACTAGCGATAATCAATGCACATACACATAGAACCATTTTATTTCTTCACAAACAAAATAGGAGCACCCAAAGGTGACACACTGGGCTGAATGAAGCCCTTATCAAGCAACTCATGTAACTGCTCCTTCAACTCCTTCAATTCAGGAGGAGCCATACGATATGGAGGAATAGATATGGGCTGAGTGCCTGGCAATAAATCAATGCCAAAATCAATATCTCAGTTGGGCGACATGCCCGGAAGATCAACTGGAAACACATTTGGATAGTCCCTCACTATTGGAACTGACTCAACTGTATGGGTATCAATACTGACATCTCTTACATAAGCTACATACGCGTCACACCCCTTCTCAACCATTCGTTGAACTCTAAGAAATGAAATAACTCGGCTGGGAGTATACTCTAAGGTACCTCTCCACTCTAGTCGTGGTAAACCTGGCATAGCCAGCGTCACGGTCTTAGTGTGACAATCAAGAATAGCATAATGGGAGACAACCAGTCCATGTCTAACATAACATCAAAGTATACCATGTTGAGTAATAATAAATCAGCTCCGGTCTCAAAACCACTAAGAGCAATCAAACACGACCAATATACGCAGTCCACAACACGAGAATCGCTCACATGAGTAGATACATAAACAAGGGAACTCAAAGAATCCCGAGATACGCCGAAATGTGGGGAAAAATAAAAGGACACATATGAATACGTAGAGCCTGGGTCAAATAATACCGACGCATCTTTATGATAGACTGGAACAATACCTGTAATGATAGAGTCAGAAGAAACTACCTCTATACGAGACGGAAGAGCATAATACCTATCCTGGCTTCCCCCTCTAGGGCGACCTCAACCTCCCCGACCTCCATCTCGAGCTGGCTGAGCGGGTGGGGCAGTAGCTGGTGCTGGAATCATAGCTTGAGGACCCAGTAGAGAACGTGGTTGCTCAGAAGTCTGTGGAGGTGCAACCCTCCTAAGTTTGGGGAAATCTCTCACCATATGGCGGGTGTCGCCATACTCAAAACAACCCCTTGGAGGGCGTGGCTGCTGTGACTGACTCGGGCCAGGTCTGCTGGACTGGCCGCCAAAAGTACCCTAAGTAGGAGGCACACTAGATACTGGTAGTGCATAATAAGGCCCCTGGGCTAGAAGGGGTTGGAACACCACTAGCGGCTGGAAGAGCTGAATGAACGGGGCGACCCACATAGCCCCTACCATGGCAAGTTGCTGGGGAATGAGCTCCAGAATAAGAACTAGTCTCTCGAGACCTCTTGGCCTCTCTCTCCTCTCAATCTTGGGCAAGCATGCCCTCCAATCTCCTAGCAATACTCACAACCTGCTTGTAAGGAATATCCATCTCCAGCTCCCTGACCATACTAATCCTGATACTGGGGTGGAGTCCCTAAATAAAATGACAAACCCTCTCTCGAACTGTGGCAACCAAGGCTAGTGCATGTCGGGCCAAATCACTGAAGCGGATTGCATACTCTGACACAGTCATAGCACCCTGGCGCAACTGCTCAAACTCCGCGCGCCATGAGTCCCTGAGGCTCTGAGGGACATACTCTCTCAAAACCATGTCCGAGAACTAAGTCCATGTAAGTGAAGCTGCCTCATCCGGACTACTCAACTCATAAGCACGCCACCACTGATAGGTTGCTCCTCTAAGCTGGAAACTGGTAAAAGAAACCCCACTCGTCTTCGCTATGCCCATAGTATGGAGAATACAATGACACTTCTCTAGAAAACCCTGAGCATCATCTGTAGCCAATCCGCTGAAGGTAGTTGGGAGGTACTTCTTGTACCTCTCCAATCTGAGCTGCTCCACCTCAGAAGCGGCCGTCCTAGTCTCATGCTAAACCGGAGCTACCGGCGGCATAAGAATGAACTCTAGGGCCTGATCAACCTGGACCCTCTTTTCAGGAGTACGGGCTGCTGGAGTCTGTGCCCCTCCCCCAGCCTGAGATGTGGCGGGAGCTAATGGAATCAATCCAGCCTGAGCTAAGGTACGGAACATGCTCATGAACTGGGATAGAGTCTCCTGAAGGGCTGGTGTAGCAATAAGAATCTCAGGTGCCTGCCCTCTAGCTGGAACTACTAGGGGCTCCTATGTCACAGGTGCTCTGGCTGCACCGCGTGGCCGTACTCTACCCCAGCCCCGGCCTCTAGCCGCTCTAGCTGGGGAGCGGGTGCCTGGTCATCTGATCCTCCGTACGGATCCTCACCATCTGTAAGAAAGAATAAAATAGAGAATGTTTAGAATTTGGTGCCAATAACTCGCACGACAAGGAATCAAAAGAAGTATGATTGTTCCTAATAGTTCTAGAGCTTCCCGAAGATAAGTACAGACGTCTCCATATCGATCCGCGAGACTCTAATAAACCGGCTTGTGACTCATGACACCTACGAACCTAGAGCTCTGATACCAACTTGTCATGACCCAAACTCTCCCTCTGTTAATCGTCGTGATGGCACCTAGTCTCTACGACTAGGTAAACCTAACACTTGCAGAAAAGGAATGAAAAAAACATGAAAATTAACAACTAACAGTAACAGATATTTTTAATAAGCAATTGAGTGCCGCTCAGCATATACAATAATCAGCTCTCAAAATATACAAAACACTCCCAAGACCCGGAACACCGTAAGTCACAAGTTTCTACGAAGTTCTAACTGTTCTATACATCAGTGGCTATAGAAATAAGAGAAGAGTCAATATACGGGGATAGAGGGGGACTCTGAGGATATGCGGGAGCGGGTAGATATATCTTGAAGTTCTCCAAAAATAGCAGTGACTGCAACTAAGGACGAGGCTAGTAAAAGGAATCTGGATCTGTACACGAAAAACATATGCAAGAAAAGGCGTGAGTACACCACAGCGGTACCCAGTAAGTGTCAAACCTAACCTCGGTCGAGTAGTGACAAGGTCAGGTCAGGCCACTGGTATATAATAATATAAAAAAATAGGAGAATGAGCAGTATAATAAGAGACTAAAGCTCAACAAAGGAAAACACAATGAAGTAACATATCAGTGCACGAAATTAAGTGACAGGGGATCTCCCAAGATACCGTCTCGTAGTCCCAAAAGTAAATATGTAGGGGGATCTCCCGGGATACCATCCCTGTCACGACCCAAACCGATGGGCCGCGACGGGCACCCGGTACCTTACTCAACCGAGTACCAATGTAACATATCTTTCTTATTACATCATCATAGGTAAGTGGGTCAGAAGGGGCGTCATGAGATAACCAGAGTAAACATGAGGGAATACCCGACATAGATGACCCAACCTGATATAGAAACTCATACCTGTGACATACGGGCCTATAAGGCCAATGTGATCTATTATATACTTAAATTATAGGCCGACAAGGCCATACAAGTATCTGTATACATTATATCTGTCTACAAGCCTCTAAGAGCACATACTTACCATAAAGGTTGGGACAGGGCCCCGCTATACCAAACAATACACGTCTAAATTATACTCACCAAACAAGCAACTCCGGAGCAAATGGAGCGCACCAACATCTTCCGCTGAACTGATAGCCTAGTTGGAGGACTCTTGACCTGTCTATCGGGACCTGTGGGCATGAAACGCAGCGTCTCCATGCAAAAGGGACGTCAGTACAAATAATGTACCGAGTGTGTAAGGAATGAAAATCAGTAAATAATAGACATGAGAGAAACATTGAGTAAAAGACTCAACTTGTAAGTTTGAACAATTTTGTAAATTATTAATATTTACAATGTCATGAATATGCGTATAATATGATACCATGCTTAGGTATATGCGTTCATAACATCATCAAGCCTCTGAGGGCATCCCATCATATCATCTCGGCCACTGTGGGCAAATCATCAACGTATACCAGCTGATCAGGTGGTGGTGCATATATAACGCCGTAACCTTTTCCCATATCCTATATACATATAATATACGCGTTTATAACGTCATATGTTCATTGGTCAATGTACATATATAAATGAATCAAATGCATATGAAATATGTCAATAAAATCTCTCAGAACGTCATAGGACCATTATGCATTTGATTAATATCATAAAATAAACTTATTAACTTACGTATTTTCTAATACCCATGAGCAGATGATAGAATAATAAGACACATGGAAAATCAAGAATATAGACACACCTAGTACTTCTATGAATAGAATCATCTATGAAAGTTACGTATTTCGCTCGTTTTATTTGTATTATTTGGATCATGCCAAAAGAAAGAAGGGATAGCCTTAACATACCTAAGCCGATTCTCTTGACAATCCCTCTAACACACGTCAATTACAAAAACACCTAACGGCGGATCGAAGTAGGGGTAAATCCGTATGATATTCTTTGAGAAAGATTGCACTGTACTCCCTTAGAATCGCAAAATCTCGTTGCCATAACATTACGTAGTCTCGTATGGTTTTTGTAGCAAAATTCACATTTCTAACTTTATTTTTGAACGAGTTGCTATAGTATTGAGTAATATAACTCATATGAATGTTGCTGAAGGAAACCATTTCTTGTAACTTTTGCCATAAGCATATCAATTTGCTATTTTGAGAGATCTTTTAGATTTAACAAGACTATGCCACCTCATCCTTTAATTGTGACACCTATCTTATGCACTTTAAGAGTCACATTTTGTGTCTTTGGTCTTTGTTCCAATTGCTACCGCATTTTCGGCTTATTAAGCATATCCAAAATTACTTAATTAGCTTAATTACTTAGTTAATCTCCCACTAAAAATCCATAATACCCAGTTATCCACACAATTAAGAATTATCTCAAATTACTTAAAATATTGCTACTTTTTAGCACACTTTATACACCTCACTATCATGGTCATGTGGTACCTTGTATGTCACAAGTTCATAAATACGAGGTATTATAGCTTCAACCGTATTTTATCCCAAATTGCCAAACTTCGACGAAACTCATTTTCTTCGATTTTCTTACCCTCTCTCCTTCGCGAATTTACTTATCACTTGTTTGAAATAGCATAATCCTTATAATCCCAAAATAATCTCATTCCCGAACTTACGTCGATTAACTTACAACGAGGCTTTAACGTACGGAAATGTGGAATGTAACATCGACGTAATACTATGGGGCGTAACATCATTCCCCCCTTTGGAACATTCATCCTCGAATGTTGACTGATGCACTTATCATTTTCATAACCTATGTCTTTCGAATACTTTAGTATTCTCTCCTTGCCATCTAGGCAACTATTTTATGAATAAATCCAAAGGCCAGGGCATTCCCTCCTTTAGGCCTCTTTCTCATACCACGACGTGTAGTCGGAATCCTTCCAATCTCGTAACTGTTGCTACCTTCTATCATGCAACCTGTACCACTTTTTCCTTATATGTGTGCCTATGCGACTCTTCCCTCTAGCTTTTTCCTCCAGTTTATAGCCAATCTCTGGCCTTAGCTTGTAAACATATACAGAGCTTGACAAGATGTCCCTTTGGGCATCTATAGGTATACTGAAGTTCTTCGCTCGGTACTTTGTCGAACTTACGAATATTGCTATATCTTATTTCATAGGCCAGATTATCTATCTGCATGACTTTATTGCATCTAGGTGAATCATACTATACCATAACTCTTACTTCAATTTATCATTACTGAGGTCTGCTACCAAACTCCAGGTTACTTTCGTTGCTTATCCCATATGTATAAATCTAAGTCCTTTAATACTTCCTCATTACTATTCATCTTAAGAGTGACGGCCTAATCTCATCTCTTACTTTATGACTTTTGTCCATTCATTGTTGATTCACCCCAATATTGATCTACAATCGACCACTGATAACTTCAAACCTCTTACTTAATCACTAGGGCTCACGTTACATCGTGGAACATTTGAAGTGATTTTCCTGATCCACCTGGAAGCGATACGATACTCTACTTCCATAATCGTATTTCATAGCATCCCAATGTGATTTACCTTATGTAGGTATTTTAATCTTGTACAATTCATGAAATTACTACTCAATCGAAGGCCTAAACGTCATCCTTCATTTATCACAATTACACCTTCATTTTACTACCAGGGCAGCATTTTATCTCTTCTAAATGCTACTAAGTCTTAGACGCCTTTGAGTTTATTAAGGCTATACTGAGTTTTCTATAACTTAGAGAAACTACTAGCTCTCTTGTTTTCATGGGCTTAATCCTGAGGACTTATCCATTCTCATCACCTTCTGACTAGCCATTTCTTATCCTTGCTCCTGTCTTCTAGAACCTTGTCGCTTTACCATACAACAGCTTGTGACCTACACATATCTATTTATCTTACTCGCAACCTTTCAACTTGCTTGCATCATAGATTTTCTTATGTCATTCTGGAACATCAAGCGAGACATCACATCGTCTCTCACTCTTCTTTACTCTCTTAATCAGGCTTCTCGATACCTAGAAACCATAGGCTGGAAAACATGCTACTGACGATGCCGCTATCATTCTTGGGTATTGAATCCCCGCGCTTCTAGCCTTCTATCCGAAGTATGAACTATTCACAATCTTCTGCACTTGAGTATCCCGTACGTTGTTCACCATTACCTTACTTATCTTAAAATTTCGCATCACATCTTCTATTTTTTTCATAACCTCCCTTCCACATAGGTATGATTCACACTCACAACTTGAAGCTCTATTATAATACTTGCACCTCTGCTGCATACACAATCCGGTGGGAGCTTCATACTGACTTCTTATGAGGCTGGTACTCTCCCAACTGACTTTACCATAGAGTCATTATAGAATATGGCTATTGTACTATCTCTCTCGTACCTCTGATATTAAGAGTGATTCTGCTATGATCTCAATCACGATTCCTGTAATTTTTCGGGTCCAATAATCAGACTCCTGATTTACTTTGTTGATGTAACTCTTTAGTTTCCTCTTCCTTCTAATCAATTTTTATGTAGACTTAAGCTATCTTCCGATCTGCGGCTTCTGGTATTAGCTATTACTTTAGCCTTTCAGGGGCGCTATGGAATATCCATGATACAATCTTTTAACAATTCAATCCTTTCTCTAAGACCTGGACTCAATTCTTTCTTTTAACTTATACCGGAGTCTTCTACGGCTGTATGATTGTCAACATATATGCTGCATGGATAATAATCCAAAATCTTAAGTGCATTCATAATGTAAATAACTCTGGATCATTGATCGAATAATTCCTTTCGTTCCTTCTCAGCTTTCTTTAAATGTAAGCAATTACTTTTCCTGATCGTTCTTCCCCCTTGTTGCATGCATACTTAGCTTACATTAGTGCCCACACATATTGAAATTCCATACAACCCATATGATCTTGAATATCACATTTGTTTTTCTTCTTCCAGTTCATTAACCACGATGGGTGCCACTTTCTTATGAAGTGCATACAATACTGTTGTGAGACTATTGTTACAAGACCATTTCCTCTTTAGGTCATTGTGGTTGAAGCCCTCTTCCTTATTTCCTCAGCTAGTCTTTCGTTGTAGTACTTGGGGAAGACCCTCTGACTTTTGTTAAGGTGCGAGCTTATTACGTCGTATACCCGATAGAATATTTGATGCCCTTACTTGCTTATATTTATCCGTAGTTACTTACTTCCACACCATTGTGCTTGTAGGGTTGCTTATGAGCTGATATTTTAATTGTCTTCCCAGTGGTACTCTCTTTTATTTCCGTAATACTCATACGGTACCTTTAACTACCCCAACTCCTATCTGAATATTTGTCAAGTATTACAATGTCATAACTGCGAGGCTGAATTCACTATATCGAGTTTTACTATGTTCATTTTGCATCTACTGATCTGCCTATAACCTTTCGTCTAGCCATAACTAGGTTCTTCCTGAATCAACTACTAACTACTCGTTGGCCCATTCTCATATCAATGTTCCGCGTAATATATCTTGGGTTATTTCCTTTGTCTTAACTTACGTATCGCACTGCCTCCTTATCTATCAATAACATCTCGGGCAGGGACCCTTAATTCCTTTCCTTGACGTCGCGTTTGCATAATGTTCTGGAATCGTAGCATATCTATAGGCTTTGAATAAGTGTAATCTCATCCCTTATTCATTTTTATCGCATGCTTCCCTTACCATTCCATAATTACTAGAACCACTTAATTCTGACTTAATACCACATCACTCCAAATTCCCCCTTTAGGGGAGTACTAAGAGTTGGAGCTACGACGATCTACCTATAGATGTTTTACCGCTTCATCTTTGGCATCTTTTCACATAATCGATGACCCTTACTCGCCTCGTGATACCCCTTCTGTACCAAGGATAACAAACTTTCTTACTCGCGAGGGTGACACTTAGTATAACTGGCACATATAGTCCTTTAAGCTTAACTTTTCTCCCATTGCTTGCTTTAGGGAAGCGTCTTCCTGAATGACCTTTATGGGTTATTCTTCTGTCATCCATTCTCTTATCGCCGGAACGCAATCTGAAATTCTCATGATGCCGACTATTATCAAATTAGTTAGTCCTAAATTCATGTTTAGTTTATCTTGTCCACCAGCCCATATTGATTTCTATTACTCTTGGGTCTAACTTTTCCTTTTGGTAGTCACGTTGGAGTCACGAACTTATTTCTCGAAATGAGGATATGACTTTATGGCCTATATACTCTTTTGTTGTCTCAAGGCCTGTCACCTCTCGTCTTTTCCTTCACTGGACCGTCATCTTTCTGATCTACCGTTGTCATCCATGTATCACACCTTACTCATAATGCTTCGTTAACTCTCTTCTTATTTCCCACTAACATTTATGTCTATCACTTTATTCTGAAAACTCGAACAAGACATTCTTTTGCTTTTAGCTCCACTTGCTCCATCTACTGGCTCTTCGGGTTGCCTAACATTCTTTCTCTACTTGGGACGGGGGCCATACTAAGGTAATATTTATCCCTTACAGGCTTCCAATGCCTATCTTTGTAGTACTCATATCTGGCTGTACTATTTTAGAGTGCACCATCTGGGTGTCTCACAAGGGGATCTATTAGCACATTTGCAATATCCTTCGGAAATGTGAGCTAACGCAAATAATCCATCCACCATTTTGGGTCACTCTAACCCCAGCCGGATCCTGATATCCGTCCTTCTCTTATACTACTTCTGTTAGCCCCCATAGGGCATAAATGAGATAGGTGTGGCCAATTGTACATACCTCTGTTATTGTTGAAGGTAACTCAAACGGATTATATTCCCCTGCCTGAATTGTAAATACTGATAATATTCATTAACTGGGCGCCTCGTACCCTTCTTTATCTTGCTTCTTTTACTTGTTCAAACTTGTATCTATCTTCTGAATCTCTTATTGCCTTTCACCATAGGGGTGAATAGAAGATATTTATGACTTAAGGCTCCTTAACAAGAAGCTTACACGTCTTAATACATATATGTTCTGATGAAAACCTCACATTTATCCATCATAAGCATGATGCAAAAATCGAGTTCCTTTGACTCAACTCTTCCACAGCCACATTCAATCTCTTACCAACTGTCTTTCTGGATGTAGGCATCGTCGTATTATGAATAATATAGAGTTTAGGAAATTGAGTTCTTACAACTGAGCTCTACCACACAATTTAGAGTAAGAAGAAAGAGTGACAGTCCTAAATGCCCTGTAGCCTCCTGCTTATAGGTGCGGTGCACAACACACACATAAACAAGACTCTAATAGACATGGCTTGTAGACTTCCTAGGATAGAACTGCTCAGATACAACTTTTGTCATGACCCAAACCGATGGGCCGCGACGGGCACCCGGTACCTTACTCAATCGAGTACCAATGTAACGTATATTTCTTATTACATCATCATAGGTAAGTGGGCCAAAAGAGGCGTCATGAGATAACCAGAGTAAACATGAGGCAATACCCAACATTGAATAACCCAACCTGATATAGAAACTCATACCTGTGACATACGGGCCTATTAAGCCAATGTGATCTATTATATACTTTAAATATAGGCCGACAAGGCCATACAAGTATCCGTACACATGACATCTATCTACAAGCCTCTAAGAGTACATACTTATCATAAAGGTTGGGACAGGGCCCCGCTATACCAAACAATACACGTATAAATTATACTAACCAAACAAGCAACTCCGGAGCAAATGAAGCGCACCAACATTTTCCGCTGAGCGGATAGCCTACTTGGAGGACTCTAGACCTATCTATCGGGACCTGCGGGCACGAAACGTAGCGTCCCCAGACAAGTACAAATAATGTACCGAGTATGTAAGGAATGAAAATCAGTAAACAATAGACATGAGAGAAACATGGAGTAAAAGACTCAACATGTAAGCCTGAACAATTTTGTAAATCATTAATATTTATAATGTCATGCATATGCGTATAAATGTCATACCATGCATAAGTATATGCGTACATAACATCATCAAGCCTCTGAAGGCATCCCATCATATCATCTCGGCCACTGTGGGCAAGTCATCAACGTATACTAGCTGATCGGGTGGTGGTGCGTATATAACGCTGTAACCTTTTCCCATATCCCATATACATATAATATGCGCGTATATAACTCCATCTGGTCATGGGTCAATGTACATGTATAAATGAATGAAATGCATATGATATACATCAATAAAATCTCTTCGAACGTCTTAGGACCATTATGCCTTTGATTAATATCATAAAATAAACTTATCAACTTACGTATTTTCTGAGACCCATGAGCAGATGATAGAATAATAAGACACATGGGGAATCAAGAATATAGACACCCCTAGTACTTCTATGAATAGAATTATCTATGAAAGTTGCATATTTTGCTCGTTTCATTTGTATTTTTTGGATCATGCTAAAAAGAAAGAAGGGATAGCCTTAACATACCTTAGCCGATTCTCTTGACAATCCCTCTAATACACGTCAACTGCGACAACACGTAATCAGCGGATCTAAGTAGGGAAAACTCCATATGATATTCTTGAGAAAGATTGCACCGTATTCCTTAAAATTACAAAATCTCACGCTATATTGTGTTATGAAACTTCAAATGAGCTATGAAACTCCATCCGTTAGCATGGCCCTTATGTACAATGTTGATGAGATTTTCTTAAAATGGTTAGCTTCTCCAACAATGATGTAATGAAATTTCTCAAAATGGTCTTCGTATGAAATGTTTTAAAACAACTACATTGCTATTGCAATTCATTAACCTTGCTGAAGCTTTCCCTCTTAACTTAGTAGATGAGAGCAATTTATTTTGGGTGAATTAGAAAGGTTATCTCTAACCTTTAGGTGTGGACCCCACTAGGATGACTAGGCCACCAATCTTTCTTCATTTGCCACCATATAACATGGACTTTAAGAGTCATAAGTTGGCTGCCACGTTATGGCTTATCCAAAGCCTTAATTAATCACCCATTAATTCTTAATTAACTAGTTAATCTCTCATTAATGAGTAATTACCTAATTATCCATATAATTAAGAATTATCTCAAATTACTTAAAATACTACTCACTTTTAACACACTTTATATGTTACGACCCAAAACCTACCCTGTCGTGATGGCGCCTATCGTGGAACTAGGCAAGCCACAACTCAACATCCCAACACAGAAAAATCTTTGAACATAAAGGCGGAAGCAATTTAATAATTTAGGAAAGCCTTTTTGAAGCAGGCAGCTCTGTCTCTATTATGCTTTCATCTTAAATTCATGCTCAATGTATCAACAATGATGCTGGAATTTTCAACCCCCAAGATCACAATGTCCAAAATGCTCTACTTTACAACTATTGGATTTAAACTTTCCTACTCCTTGGATTGCAACAAATGACGCCTGGTGAGAGCTTTGTAAGTGCTACAATAAATTGTTGGCAACTGGTGTGTACATTCACAGTCGTCGGTAGCATGTGGATGTCTCAAATTACTAGCCTTGTATTTTCCATCTTTCATTACGCTACTGCTACATTGTATTTGGTGGCAATAGCCATTGCAGTTCTTTTGTGTATTGTTTGTTTGTAGGTTACTTAAATATTTTGTAAGTTTTACCGAGTTTGGGATTTATTATATATAATAGCTATTAGGGGAATAACCTAGTAGTATATTTTCTTAAAAAATAGTAATATCCAAAATACGATACAATTCATCCCAAAACCCGGGTGTCATAGAGTACATGAGCGTCTAAATTAGAATACAGTCCACTACAATGTCTAGAGAAATAAACTGAAAATACAACTGGTGATAGAGGAGAAGAGTCAAGGCCTGCAAATGTCGTGCAGCTACCTTGGTAGTCTCCGAACTCTGAAGCCGCAATAAGCAACCGTCGCCATGACCAAAAATGCCTGGATCTGCACACGAGGTGCAAGGAGTAACGTGAGTACATCCAACTCAGTAAGTAACAAGTCCAAACTTTGGACTGAAAGGTAGTGACAAACTCAACTGGTACAGATAAAATAGAAATAACTAAACAGACACGTAGGCATGCTTTCAAATTAAATAGGCAACTCAAACAGTAAAGTGAAGAAGATCCGAACAGTGTAAAGAATATAACTTTGCTATCTCTACATGCCAATGCACATGCTGTATGTGATGCACCATGTTGTCAGCCTCATGTGCTTACACTCTCGAATGCTCAACCACTCGGTACTGTATATAGCCAATACGACCCAGGGAAGATCCATCCCAGAACACATATATCACTGTCTATTAAGTTACCCAGTACCGAGGAAGGCCAATCCAGCCCTGTGGAGAAGATCCATCTCCAGGTATCAAGTACCTCGGAAAAGCTCCATGTCCAGGTAAGATCCATCCCTCAATAATGTCAACTGCATTCACTGGGGGTGTGTTACAAACTCCGAAGGGGCTCCTACAGCACAATCGCTATCATAAAAATCAGTATAACCGTTGCGGCGTGCAGCCCAATCCCATAACTGTCACTCATAATCAGGCTCTCAACCTCACTCAGTCATCAATCTCTCTAGTCTCACTCATGGGCTCACAATATCAATAAAACTAGCGCGAAACAATGATATGATGTATCAATAAATAACAATTGAGGCGGAGATATGATATGAAATGCATGAACATGACTGAGTACATAATATCAATTAATTCAGAGAGATGACAGCAAGAAACGACCACTAGGGGTCCCAACAATACCGGCATAAAGCCTAAACGTGATACCTAGCATGATTGACAGCTCAATTACTTTATCACAAGATGCAAACACGGATATCAATAAAATAAAGTCACTATACAGTGCCATGGAATCAACCAGGCCACAATTCTCACGGTGCACGCTCGCACGCCCATCAATTGGCATGTGTGTCACCTTAATACCAATCGTATAACACATAGTTCGGGGTTTCATACCCTCAGAACCAAGTTTGAAAGCGTTACTTACCTCAAACCGAGCAAATCCTACTACGAAATGCCTTTGCCGCTCAAATCAGTCTCCAAACGCCCCGAATCTAGCCACAAGAAGTAGGGTATAATTCATATAGGCTAAAGGAATCAATTCTTCAAGAAAAATACGAAAGTATAAGCCAAAATCTCAAAATCCGTTGAAAGTCACAAAACCCGAAAGCCCATTCACTCACGAGTCTAACCATACCAAATTTATCAAAATCTGACACGATTTGGTCATCCAAATCCCCAAAATCCCCTCTCAAATTCTTAAGCCCTAAACTCCCAAATTTTCTAGATCAAATCCCTAATTAGATGATGAATAAAGCCATGGATTCACGAAATTTATAGCATCATGGGTTAGAATCACTTACCCCAACGTTGCTCCTTGAAAACCTTCAAAACATCGCCTTTCTCCCGAGTTTCTCAAGTCAAATATTGAAAATGAAAGACAAAACCTCAAGCTGGTGCTTTTCTGCCCAGCAATACCGCACATACGGTCCAATGATCTCTTCTGCGATGCCGCACCTGCGGAAATTCCATCGCAGGTGCAGATTTCACTTAAAATCCGGACTTCGCTCCTGCGGCCTCAAGACCACATCTGCGCCTTACGTAGGTGCGGAAACACTCTTGCTTATGCGGTCAAAACTTGCACATGCACCTGCCTGCCCGCATCTGCGATTCACGCAGGTGCGGCAATACCTTCACACATGAGGTTCTTGCCTAGGTCCACGATGGTCGCATCTGCGGCTCCTCAGTCGCTCTTGCGGGCTCGCACCTGCGGCTCCCACTCCGCAGGAACGGAAGACACCAGAACCAGCAGCTTCAGCTGCATTTCATCAACTCAAATCCTTCCGTTAACCACCCGGAATTACCCCGAGGCCCTCGGGACCACAACCAAACATACCAACATATCCTATAACCTCATACAAACTTAGTCGAAACTTCGGATCACTCAAATCAACATCAAAACACCAAATTACGCCCGGATTCAAGTCTAAGAACTTCTAAACTTCTGAATTCCACAAACGATGCCGAAACCTACCAAACCACGTCCAATTGACCTCAAATTTGCACACAAATCATATTCAACATTACAGACCTACTCCAACTTTCGGAATCGGAATCCGACCACGATATCAAAAGGTCAACCCCCGGTCAAACTTCCCAAAAACTCGACTTTCGCCATTTCAAGCCTAAATTAACTACAAACCTCAAATTCACATGCCGGACATGCTCCTAAGTCCAAAATCACCCAACTGATCTAATGGAACCGACAGAACTCCATTCTGGGGTCGTCTTCACACCATTCTGACTACGGTAACAATCCTAAGACTTAAGCTTATGTTTTAGGGACTAAGTGTCCCAAAATACCTTGAAACCAATATAAGACCTCCCGGCAAGTCACATAAGCAGAAACAGATACGGAGAATGTAATAAATAGGGGGTCGGGGCTAATACGCTCGAAACGACTGGTCGGGTCATTACATCCTCCCCCACTTAAACATATGTTCATCCTCGAATGTGCCAAGAGTTGTTTCCAAGCCACCAAATCACTAGTCCATCTTACCACGCACAAACCCGGGGGTGATCCCACGTCACCCTATCCCATATAGATTTGATAACACCACATAACTGAAATTTCCTAAATTCAACCTAGCCCACAAGCCTTAGAATCCAATTTCCAACATCCGGAATTTCTTATAAGGTCGGAACCCCGCAACCTATACACTGTATAAATCTGAACAAGCTGTACCAAAAGTCGTAACCATAACTCAAATACTCGAAACTCAAATACCACATAGCTCGAATGCTCGAAGCAATGATTTCTAATCACCGTAGCTGCTCGAAACAACCCCATGCCGGTAATAAACCTCATATCAAACAAGACTCCATTCTAAAACCTCCGTACACCACCGATGATGAAAGAAACACGCACAGACTCATAACCATTCATCAGATCTACCAGTCGTGGAGCTCCCTCTCCTTCAACAAGAACCATAGAAAATTCCTAAGCCGACTTTCGATATTATCCTTCCAAATATGCCACAATCAAATCTGATAGCACCCATCCTAGATCCGACGATTTCAGCTTATCAAATACCAGCTACTCTACTGACATGCCACACCAATACTATCTAAAGCCACAACCCGTGCAATCCGTGCACCAATAAGCAACATTCCAGATGTACTCAATCATGAAGATGACTCAAACAAGAGAATTGTCTCGTAAGCTCGACGGTTACCACCCCAACGCAACGCTAAAAACCCATCACACATCGTAGAACCATAACACACGAATCTATCACAAGGATCATATCTCAACATAACTCTGCCGCAATGCGCGACCCCCTCCAAACACTGATCCATATGAAATACCTCAGCTACCATGCTCAAAATCAATAACCACGTGCAATCCGACATCAAGTAGTCAAAGTGCATTACCATAACCCCGGAGAAGCAAATGACACAATGCCACACAAACTCGAAAGAAGGTAACCAATGCGCAACCATTCATGCATCACCCAAATACCCATCTAACGAAATTGCCGCTATAAGGCCCCCAATAGAACTGCACCATGGGTGCATACAACCAACGAATCACAACCCCTCGTAGCATAGAAGAGTAACTCACCGAACATATCAAAACACGAATAGGCTCAACAACAACTGAATGGCACATCCCTCAACAATAGCAGTATGGAGCCAACCAATCCGACTCGGTGTAGAATACACATCCTAATTGGGCCTACCAATGGACCCCCAAATCAACTCCGATCACCCTCACATGGATAAATAACCCTCTGAAAGGCCACAATGACTGAATCATAACACATACTATCGTCTAGCTAGGTTCGGCTATGGCTTTATAGTCCACAACCATGGAAACAACCTGCTCTTGAGAACTCCTAGTCTCCAAATCTATATAACACATGAATCCTATATCTGATCCCAACTCCATCGCCAGAATGTCTAACACATCTCTCATACATGATCATCCATGAGAAATACTCCTAACATTCTTCCGTGCCACATAGCAAAAGTGAATATCAGTAGTCAATCAACCAGAAGTGTATCGCAATACCAATGAACATCCGTAAATTAAAACACAATGCCCCTTTCAAATGCACACCCCTCTCAGGGATTACCGAGAAACTATAACATTCATCTAAATATACAACACTGACCATTCTATCCAGAATTCGTGAACTTGACTTCAAGAATGAACTGTCACCTTGTACATGTAAATCTTAATCCTGCACAACACACCACATCTATCATGCCATCACTATACTGGTCTAGCCTACTACCTAGTTGTCCTATTTACTTCGAGTTTCTTCTGAATTATTCTCAATTTGATACTTCTCCTTATTATAACTCCATGATCCTTACCCAAAGCTCACTATAAGACACCTTAACATAACACCACACCACCATAAGACCCGTAAGCCATTGTACTCTTCTTAAGTACCTCCATAAACACCTCAACTGTAACTCTCACTCTAAAAATACCTTATGCGAATTTAAAATTATTCTTCTCACCTTTTTATACTAAAATATAGAATCTATAATCATACAAAATTACCGCAAATCTCGGCACCGTTAAATGTAAATTTCAGATTCTAAATTGCACCGCCCAAACGGGCTGAAAGACACGTGCCTCATTAGCACAACAACACTCGAAGGGGTAACCCTGCCTTAACACCACCGATCAAATTCACACTCCGTGCGCACTACATCCTTCAAAATAACAGTTTAATCATTTCATAATTTTTCATAAAGTGCAATATAACCCGCATTCAAGAAATCTTCTTACTCAAGTCATCCTCGATATCAAACTCTGCAAGTCATAACCAATCAACAAGTATATCTCAGCCCAAAAACTAATACCTTACAAAATCGTGCAATCGAATCACAGATAGCAGACTCCCCCACTTGGCTCAAATCCATATAACAAAACATCTGATAACTCACCATACCCAAGATAACCTCTAAATTGTCCATACTAAGCAATAAGAGATCTACTCTAGTCTCCAGACTCCCAATAGTCACCACACATGACCGATACACACGGTCCTCAATGACAGTATCGCCCACCAGCGTAGACATATGAACAGGTGAAACTAGAGACTCACAGGGCATATCCAGATAATGAGCAAAATACGAGGACACATATGAATAAGTGGGACAAGGGTCAAATAATACAGAGGCATCTCTATGGTAAATTAAGACAATACCTGTAATCACAGCATCCGACGCAATGACATCTGGTCTGGCAGCGAATGCATAGAAACGGGCTTGACCGCCACCTGATCTGCCTCCCCCTCTAGGGTGACCCCTAGCTGACTGAGCTCCACCCCGATATGGCTGGGAAGGTGGTGAAGTAACTGGTGCCGAAGTCGAAGGCTGACTCCCTTGCTGAAATGAACCTCCCGAAAGGTGGGGACAATGCCTCTTGATATGACCCAAATCTCCGCACTCAAAGAAACCTCTTTCTGCAAAGGGCGGTGGGGACTGAAGGGAACCCCGAGCACCGAAATAACTGCTAGAAGGTCCTGACATAGATGAACCCTGAGCTGATGGTGCATGAGACGAACTCTGAGCTGGTAGCGCACCGAATGATGTCTGGCCCTATTGATAACCATAGGGCCCATGACCGGATGATGCACCTCAGTGCACTGGGCGAGCCGTTTGAGCATGCCTGAAAGGACGACCTCTACCGTGGTGTAACTGACCCCCAGAAGGAGCACCACTAAATCCCCCTATCCACGAGGACTTTTGGCCTCCCACTCGACCCGCTCCTGACTGTGAACCATCTCAATCTGCCGAGCACTGTCGACAACCTCATCAAAGGTAGTACGAGACACACTCTTTCTGGTTATAACCAATCGCAGCTAATAAGTGAGGCCATCTATAAACCTCATGATCCTCTCCCTGTCTGTGGGAACCAACTAGATAGCATGACGGGCCAACTCCAAGAATCGCATCTCATACTGCATCACAGATATATCACCTTGACGAAGCTGCTCAAACTGCCTATGCAACTCCTCTCTGCGGGACTGAGGCACTAACTTCTCCAAAAAGATAACGGATAACTGCTTCCAAGTAAGGAATGCTGCGCCGACCGCCCTACGCCTCTCGTAAGCCTCCCACCAACTGAAGGAAGCCCCGGAGAACTGGAAAGTAGGGAATGAGACCCCACTGGTCTCCAGAATTCCTGTTGTACGGAGTATCCTCTGTCACCTGTCCAAGAAACCATGTGCATCCTCTCCCTCTGCACCACTGAAAGATGGAGGATGGAGCCTCCCAAACCTCTCTAATCTATGCTGCTCATCCTCAGGCATAGCAGGAACCACATAGTCCTGAGCAGCAACAACCGGTTGGGCTGGTGATGCCCCCGGTGTCTGGAATCCCTGTACCACGTGCTCTGGTGTGCGGGCAGTGGGGGTCTGAGCACCTCCCCGGCCTGAGAAGTGGCTGATGCGGCCGGAACAGAGACCGCCTGAGAAAGACTAGTACACGCGATCAGAATCTGAACTAAGGCCTCCTGAAGGCCTGGAATCACAATAGGCACAGGTGGTGCCTGAGCTGGTGCATCAACAACTGGAATCGGGTCCTGATCTAGGGCATTTGGTAGATCTACAGGTACTACCCCAGCTGTTGTGTGGGTTGCACCTCTGCCCCTACTGCGGCCTCTACCGTGTCCTCGGCCTCTCACGGCCCTGGCTGGTGGTACTGGTGGCTGTCCATCTTGCCCGATAGTACGAGTCCTCACCATCTGTGATAGAATGAAACAACATATGTTTAGTTACTAGAATCAACAGATTCGCACGATAAGAATTCAAGAATGTGGAGTTTCCTAAAGGTTCTGCAGCCTCGTGAA
>AWOL01S0045864.1:3602-16515 GCA_000715115.1 Nicotiana otophora
ATATATATATATATATATATATATATATATATTCATTTTTGGGACTATCATTAAATTTATATTCGTATTATATATAAATTTTGTAAAATATACCTGCTCGGACCTAAAGTAGTTCAATCTGTTCAATGCAACTTCAAAAATTAAATCTAAAGTTCTCCTATCTTTCAACTGCAACTTCAGAAATTCAAATCTTAAGTAGTTCAAGCTCTTCAAATCAACTTCACATTTCGAATATGAAGTTCTTCTATCTTTCAATTGCAACTTCAAAAATTCGAATATTAAGTAGTTTAATATTTCAATACAACTTCAGATTCAAAATTTGAAGTTTTGAAACATAAACTTGTTCTTCGAATTTCAACAATCGAACACACGATTCAACACCTAAATCTACTCCATATGAGCTCAATTTGAAACTTAACTTTCAAATATCATAAAGAACAAATCTCAATCATCAAATTGTTAAAACAAAAATAAATTTAACAAACTCATTTTGTAACTAAGACGAAGAAGAAACTCTAAACACAAAGAAAAAGAAAGTAGCAGTGAAGAAGAAGAAAAAAATGTATGTATCTGAAATTACTAAAATATTCGATACCAGTTAACTTTTTTTAAAAAAAAGTGGGTACAGATTTAATGGATAACGCAAAACTGGGCGAAACATCAAAATTTACTTTAAAATAGTTGTATGATGGTTTTCTTTTTGCATATAAACATTTCAGCCCACTAGACTGACTGATGATAAAATTTAAAAAGTGGCCTCAAGAAATGCCATTTCTGTAGTATTATCTTCTATATGACAAATGGTAAAATGTGTCCAATAACCTAATTGATAGAATTAAGTTTTGAATCCGATAGCCCTTCGGTTTATGGATGACAATGGGGTAGGTTGATAGGCGAATCCAAAATTTGAAATTTTTGCGGTTTGTATTTATTACACTTTTGTGATAATGGAAAAGAATTTAATATAAACGTATGTGCTTTTAAAAGTTTTCAAATTTGATACGAATATATATGCTTTTAAAAGTTTTCAACAATATGTATATAGCTCGATCGAAGGCAGCAAACGCGTTGACTATGGAAGAACACGTATATAGTTATATGTAATGTCTCATTATTGTAGTACCAATATATCTTTGTATATGTTTAAACTAATATGTGATTGTTTTCAAATGTCTCTGTTATCATAATACTTCTTGTCTTTTAATGTCTGTTTTATGACATTAATTTATTCCTCGTGAACTTGTAATTGGAACATATATATATCCATTGATATATATATTCTAACAGAAAAAAATAGAACATCGGAGTTTAGCCGCTAATAAGAAATCTTATTAGCAGGTAGCTTGTCTTATTTTTAAGTCTACAAACTTATAGAATATATTCTGAAGATTATTTCTTTACACTATCGAAGTATATGATAAATCATTATCGAGTGAGTACTCGATTGCATATTCCTAATTTGGTTTAGGATTAATAGTTTCACAGTTAGCACTTAGCTAGCTAGTTCTTTTTCTTTGATTGCATGTCCCCCTCTGTACGATATTCTCAGTAATTAAGTCTTTCACAACGTAAAAATGAGAAGAATTAATGCTGGAAGCCTTTGCTTGGTTCATGACTAGGTCTGTCGTTGGGGTGTGGAGGAGGAGGACTATGCTACTCTTTATTGCATGTCAAAGGGTATTAAATGAGATTTTGTATAGTGACTATATATGCTACTTTTCATTGCTTTATTTAATAAATTGTGCATAGAACATAACATATTTAGTAAGTTATGCACAAGGGATACAGTGTTACTGTACATTCATGAATGTACTTATCTCTAGTTTGCAAGTTCAAAAGAAGAGGCCAAACTCTAACGACAATTAGACCCAATTTTTCTACAAGAAATTCAAAAGCCATTAACATTTAGGAAGGAGGCCAAACTTGGAGACGTTCGTCCTCAGTCCTCTATAAGTATTTTTGCAATTAATTTTAGTTCTAGAGAGATAGAAAAGTAAAATCTTTTATTTCACTTTCATTAAAATAACTAGTCGTCAAAGTGAATACTCTTTCCAGCCTAGTATAATGGATCGACTAGCCAGGCAAAAACTTCTCCAGAAATGGAGTGGTATGTATCCCGTGATCACCTTAAACAAGATAGATTTACCTAGCTATGAAATAGAAAGGGCAGGAAACAATAAGTATAACAACAATAATAATAAATTCGTGTAATTCTACAAGTGCGGACTGAAGATGATAGTGTGTATGCAGATCTTACCCTTACCTTGTGAGGATAAAGATGTTGTTTCTGATAAACTCTCTGCTCAAGAACAGAAGAAAAATAAGCAGTAACAAGCAACACTGACAAGTAACAACAAGATAAGATGCTAAGAAAATTGAAGCGAAAGAATTAAGAGATTTCTAGTAATAAAGATCTACGAATAAGAAACTACGAAAATAATATTAATACTACTGGTGTGAAAAAGAGATGCGCTCAACTACCTACTAATCAACTACCCTAATTCTCGACCTTCACACCCTTCTATCAAGGGTCATGTCCTCGGTCAGCTGAAGCTGCACCATACCCGGCCTAATCACTTCTCCCCAGTACTCCTTTGGCCTACCTCTACCTCTCCTCTGGCCCACCATGGCCAACCTTTCACACCTCCTCACTAGAACATCAATTCATATCCTTTTCACATGCTCGTGCGATCTCAGCCTCGCGTCCCTCATCTTGTTCACCACGTAAGCCCCACCCATGCCTTGTTCCGAATAACTTCATCTTAATCTTGTCCTTCCTAGTATGTCCACACATCCATCTCAGCATCGTCAATTCTGTTACTTGTAATTTCTGGATATAAAAATTCTTAACTGGGCAATACTCTGCCCCATACAATATTATTAGTCTAACCATCACACCAGAAACAATCAGTGGCAGATCAAAAATTCAAATAAGGGGTTAAAAAATGCAAGCATAACGTACGCCTAGTATTTAAACTTGCAACCTAAAGCCATTTTTATCCATTTTTTCCACTGCACCAAAGTTCTCCTTATGTATGCGGATCCGATAATTGATGTATATATAAAACATTATGTATATCTTATTAGTATTGTATATCTTTTGAGTTTCGGTCAAACTCCGTCATTATATATAATTGATCTGCTACTATATTATTTGTTTACTCGTAAAACGGTACAGTTGAATTTATTATGTGGTTTATAGAGAAGCGAATTGATTTGATCCAAAAATGATAAAGAAATAAGATTAAAAGTAAGACTTAGCAATTGAAATTGAAGAAGATGATAAGCCTGGCTCCGATAGCAGTGTCTTCGAGGACAAAAATGAGAGCAATATAAAAGAGCAAATAAAAGTATTTAATTGAGAGCGAAAATGAAATACAACATATGTTTTGCCAATAATTTCCTCCCTTACAATGGCTGTTGAGCCTGCTATTTACAGTTATACCTAGGGAAACAAGATCCTAGGATCAAGCCCCACTTAAATGACAATAAATGAGTCATTGATGAATATGTAATGGTCGGTCATGAATACAAATATTCTCTGCAACGTCTGCCCATTTAATGTTAGAGAATATTTTTCATTGAATGCTATCCGATGGCAAATATTCGACATGCTTCTGTTGACCATGCTCCCTTCGGAATTTATCCGATGTCAATTGCAATTGTTATTCCCGGTACCGGTTGCTACTTGATTCGTTTCTTACCTTTTTTGGTTTCACGTGTCATGCTCTTATTCAACCATTTATTATAAACTAATTTTACCCTATACAGATAGTTCCCCTGCTTTCCGGTGACATATCCTCTGTTATCGGAAAGTTGGTGAAGATCCCTTTCTTGGAAAGAAATCTCCTGAACAATCTCTAACACTTGAAAGGACGCACGTCTTCTTGCATTTAATACCCCGAACACGTGTTGTCTCACGATTTGGCAAATAATTTCACCGATTTTTGAGGTAATCATGACCATAATTTTTGCCGTCTATAACTTCACCCCTACTCATCATTTTACATCTTTTACTTCCCAAATTTTCATAAGTCCTTCTTCTTTTCTGCACTCTTCTGCTTAGAAAATTTTCCATCTCTTCTAACTTTGTTCAGCAAATGTTTTACTAACCCTTTATTATCATGTATTCTTTCACCGCACCTTGTGGAAATTCTGGCTTTCTCTTCGTTGGAGGCCCAAAGAAAAAAAAGGAGGCTGATATTAATTCTGAGGCTCCCACCGTAAATACCATTATACCCAAAAATCTCAGCACTATTAACGACTTCCAAGAGAAGGCCCCTACTACGTCTTTAAGAACTCGGGTTGTTAGTAGGTATCCCTTCTCTATTCGGCCTTCTCGTATCCCCACTGTAAAGGAAGACTGCAATTGACCCGACCTTGATATTCTTGCTCAGGATATTATGAGCGGGTCACCTTCACCAAAGAGGGTTTTACGTATGTTTATGCGTATCCCTTCACCTTGGGTCCCTTTTCTCTACCCGTAATTTTGGAGTTTTACCACCAGTACTGGGTCTGCTTAGCACAAGTAGGCCCATCTATATAGCGAATGGTGGTTTGCCTTTGCCGACCATGCACGGAGACTGGGAAAACCCTAACCCTTGCACACATGATGAATCTCTACTCCCCCAAAATTTTTCGTGGGGGAGTAATAAACTTCAGCAAACGTGGCCACAACGCTCTTCTCACCAGCGTGGATGATGAAAATGATCGCGGGTGGATGAAGCGGTTTGTCATCATCGCTACCAGGGACATCATCCCGACCACAGCTCCGTCTTTTCTTGAATCATGGAACTGCTTTCGTAAGTTTACGATTTATTCATTTCCTTCCTTCGTGAAAAGATCATTTTCCATTACTTACCTCTTTGTTTCCGTTATTCCAGTTACCCGGTGGGAACCACCACGGGTTCATACCTGGACCAGTGGGTTCAGAAGATTCTAGACATTACAACACCAGAATCCCGTATGTGGAAGTAAATGACCCTCAAATATGGGTGGAAGGCCATGAATCACGGTAAACCGAGTCCTTCTTCTTTTGTCTTTGTATGAACATATGTAACTTTCCTAACTCCATTTTTTTCTTGATTCAGGACTCCCGCAGGGCTCTGTCACCTGCCCTAAGGTTGACGTTTCGGCTGATCCCAAGGAGGCCATGAGGGTGCTACAAAATGTCTTTGCTCGACGTAGTGCCCGCGGATCTGATTCCGGTGAGAGTGCCAACCATAGTGGTCATTGTAGAGGACGGGGAAGCAAGTGATGAATCGTCTCCCCTTCAAAGAAAAATAATATCTTCATCAGCTCAACTGGATGCTCAGCCGGGAGAGCTTCAAAACCCATCTGAAGGAGAAACCCAAGAGCTTTGGGGCAAGATGGACTTGGTAGACAACACCGATTCTCACTTTCCAATCCTCATTGCTGCCTCCGGTCCAAGGAGTTCGGACCCCGGGCCTCTTTTGCCTTCGGCCAATGAGCAAACAATAATCAGCGTTGCTCCTGCCGTAGCTGCTTCTCAACCTTCTACGCTAACAACTTCACGCCCTTGAACACCAGTTTCACCTTCGCCACCAACACTTACTGCATCTCCTCCACTGGTAACAGACGTCTGAGAGGGGTGCTTGTCCTCCCCGGTCTTCCGATCATTGGAATTTGGGGCACAATTACTCACCTCCTTCCCAAGATTCACGAGGAAGGAGAAGTGCTACTCTTTCGGTTTTGAAGGAGTGCCATCTGTTGTCCAAGCAGGTGGAGCTTACGAACTACCTGAAGCCGCTAGTTTCAGAAAAATATTGGAAGAATATGCATTCCCTTTCGGTGGAGTTCTTGTTAAATAATGCTATGCACAATGCGGCAGCGGTACCGTACTTACTTTCTTATCACTTCTTTTCTATTTATCTGCTGCAATGGGATTTCTAACCTTGATCTTTTTTACAGGCCAACTTTTTTGCTTCCCAAGGCCTGCAGAAATTGATCCTCGATAAGCAAGGACTCGCCTCCGAGCAGGATCAACTGTTGGCTGAAAAGAAGAAACTTGTGGCACACCTACCGGTTTGGAGGCAAAAGCTGCTGAGGCGGGTGAACTTGAGGCCTGGTTACAGAAAAGTGAGCAAGAGATGATGGACCACAACCAAGAAGCCACTCAATTATATGTACAACTTCAAGAGGCTAAGGCTAAGTGGGTTGAGCTCCAAGATACAGTGCTTGCTGCTGGCGAGCGTGATTTAGCCTCGAAGGACCAAATAAATAACCTGAAGGCAGAGATGACCTCCAAAATAGATGAAGCCAATGTTGCTGAGGAGAAGAGGTCCAAGATGGAGGAGAGGATTAAGAGAATCATGGAACAAAATCAGATCCATTTATCTACAACTATGGAACTTGATTCTCGCCTCGGTGCCATGAGATCTGAAAGGGACGACCCCCAAGCCAAGGTTGATAGGCTTAAAGAAAGAATCCAGTACTAAGAGGATTCCCTCTTGTTTGAAAAGACTTATGTTATATATCACATGAGAAGGAAAACCTTGGAAGAGGCCAAAGCGGACATCGTCGATATTGATGATTGCATCGTCAATGCCCGAGAACTGGAGCTAACTGCCCGAGAAAATCTTCCTGCTCGGCTTGCTGCAACTGAATCTTTGAGCACCGGTTTTGAATACTCGGGAAGCAAAGCGGAGGTTGAAGAAAATAATGATGATGAAGGTCCAGGCCCCGAACCAACAACTGATTCGCCTTCTTCCCCGGGGATGCAAATCCCTTTCTCCCTTCGGGCTCCGACGGCGATAATGTTTTGATTCTTTCTTCCTTTCCTTTTGTTTTTTTCCTTCTTTGTACTTTGTAATTATGCCAAAAATTTTATCGAGTTTGGCATTTTGATAAATAAAGAAGAATTTTGGTTAAGTGTTGTGCAAAATACATTCTCTTTCAGTTGAATTAGTTAAAGCTTCGAGTACTTTCATTCGATAGCTTCTGATTGTGGGTATGAATTCTTCCGGAATCAACCCTTTACTATGAGAGTTTTGAAAGAGAGGGACCTCTTATATTTACTGAGTTCTTGAAGAGGACGTTTCCTGTTCATTCCGGCGCAAGCATTTGAAGTTTTTTGTTAACCTTCAAATGATAAAATCAACTCATCATTTGGACAAGAAACAAGATAAAAATAAAATGACTTTATTTTATTCCTTTTATCTTTAAAAGTACATACGCATTCGTTTGCTAAAGGAAAAAAAGAAACTGCTAATACATGTGGCTAACTTGTACAACTTATTTCAACGGGGCTGGTCATGCAGTCCCTGGTCCCCATGAGACATTATTGTTCCTGATTCTCGCAGTCCTCAGTTTTCGTGGCATTTTTATTGCCATATCTTATACTATTCCCCCGAGTATTAGAATGTGAAGTATGCTAATTGGAACATTGGAAGTCTTGCTTTGTTGATAGAAACAACTCGTGAATGGTTAAATAGTCTTTGGTTCGATGGCAAGCTTTGCTTCCCATTAGGAATTTTCAATCGAGCCAAATATTACTTAACCATCCCATAGCGGTTTATCATTGATGTGTAGACTTCAATGCCCTGTCGTTTAAAGGTCTTAACCTTCCAGATGGAGCTCCTTTCGTAGTATGCTTTCCGTTGCTACCTCATTAAAAACCTTGCTAGAAAAACCCGATTGGGATAAAAGCTGGTCGAAGGGAAAAAGAACGCAACACATACTTTCAGTATTGATCCATCGGCAGTAATACCTTTTGAGGTAAGTCACGTTCTAATTGCTGGGCAATTTGACTCCATCTTGATTTTCCAATTCGTACGATCCTTTACCGGTGACAGTTGAAACCCGGTAGGGACCTTCCTATTGGACCCAGCTTCCCATCGTTGATTTTTCGAGTGCTCCGAGTTACCTTTTCCAAAACCAAGTCTCCTACTTTGAAGTAGCTGAGATTGGCCCTCCGATTATAATATCTTTCCATCCTTTGCTTTTGAGCCACTATCCTTACGTATGCAATGTCCTTTTGTTCATCTTCACCAACATTGTTTCCTTCTTTGTTTGCTCGGGAAAACCGTAATGTTGGCTCCCCTACTTCTACCGGTATCATAGCTTACACGCCATATACGAGGGAGAAAGGTGTTTCTCTCATGCTTGATTTCTCCGTTGTCCGATATTCCCGTAGAACACCCGATAATTCTTCGGGCCATTTTCCTTTAGCAACGTCTAACCTCTTTTTGAGGTTTTGGATAATAACCTTATTGGTTGACTCTGCCTGTCCGTTAGTACTTGTATGGTATGATGAGGATGTAATCCTCTTCATTTTCAAATCTTCTAGAAATTTTGTGACTTTTGAGCCTATGAACCGTGGTCCGTTGTCACAGGCAATCTCCTTCGGTATTTCGAATCGGTAGATTATGTGGTCCCATAGGAAGTCGACCACTTCGCGCTCACCGACCTTTTGGTAAGGGACTGTTTCAACCCATTTAGTGAAGTAATCAGTTAAAATTAAAAGGAATCTTACCTTACCGGGACCCGATGGCAGTGGACCAAATATATCCATCCCCTATTTCATGAAGGGCCATGAGGACAATACCAAATGCAAGAGTTTTTCCGGTTGGTGTACCAACTTTGCATAGCGTTGACATTTGTCGCATTTCTAAACGAACGTCTTTGCATATTATTCCATCCGGGGTCAATATTATCCTGCCCTAACCAGCTTCAGTACCAACGAAGCTGCACCCGAATGGTCCCCTCAAATTCTTTCATGGAATTTTCTCATCACGTAATCCACCTCCGAGGATCCTAGACATTGGGACAATGTGCCTTGGTATGATCTCCTATATAATCCCATCCATGAGGTAGTAACGAGCCGCTTTGGCGCGTAGTGTTGATATCCAATTTTGCCCTCATATTTTTTAAATAAAATACATACTTTCAAAACATCATTTTTTGCACCATTATTTAGTTTACAAATCTATACAAGCATTTTTTATAATTTTTCATAATTTTATAGCTTTAAATTAATTTTTCTGTATTTAAATTTATTTGAATAATTATTAATTACTCCTTCAAATTATTTTTGTGATGACTTAGTTACCTAAAATTATTATTTGCACCTATAATACATGTTTTTAATTATTTACTTTATTTTATGTAATTACATTAATATTTTTAATCTATTTGCGCAATTTTGCAGTAATAGCCTATATCTGTACATAAATGCTCTTTATTTATATTATTTGTGTCAAAATAGTATTTTATATTTTTATAATACAAAGTTATTATTTTAAGCATTTCAGTGTATAAATAATATTTTTACTTATTTGTCAATAATTTTTATAAATTATTTTTGTGTATTTAAATAATAGCCTAGCTTTAAACTAATATTTTGAACCAAATTGGCCCAATATCCTTAGCCCAATAGACCCTAAGCCCAAACCAGGCGACCCTTGTATAATACCCGGTCGGTACCCGTTTTTATGACCCGACCCGTTTATTTTTGAATCCTAGCAGTTGATCTCTCAAGATCAACGGCCTTCGCCCACTCTCCTTCTTTAATTAACCAAACCCACCCAAACCCTATCATTTTCTCTTAACCCGCCGCCCCTAAATCCTCTCATCTCTCCTTCTCCCTCCTTCAGAAACCCTATCCGCCTCCCCAATCTTCTCCAAATCCGAGTAAATCATGGATTCCCTCTGTAATTTATTTACCTTTTACGCGTTATCTCGTTGTTACTTGCAAGATTATAGTGTTACTTGGTACTTGCCTAAACATGGCAAGTACCATCTCTCCGATTCTGCCCATTCACTTCAAACGTTTGAATCTGGATGATATCTGGTCCATATGCATCATGGCCAGGCTATATTGGGTCCGATTAGCCAAGATTCTCGGTCAATCTTCGATTTCTGTCGAATTAGGGTTCAGAATTTTATACTTTTCCTTTTACCCATTCCATTATTGATAACATATGGTACTTTCTTTCTATATTTATGTTTGATTGATTGTTTTCCTTGTTTGTTTGCTTGATTCCTACTACTATATAAACCCCTCCCCTTTCCCCTTTGAGAGAGACTTTTAATCACCCGGATTCATTAAAAATCGAAGCTATTATTTTATTGTTCTCTTATTCTCTTGTTCTATACTCTGATTCTTGGCCGGCTGAAAGCCAAGGCCATTAAACGACCTCCTCCGGTGCAAGCACTGCTCGGAGCCCATTCTCGAGGCTCTTGTGAACTCTGAAGCATCAAAGATCTGGGGTTCTTGCTATTACTCTCTTTATTACTCTTTTGATTTTGCTACTGGTTAGTGCTTTTAACCCTTGCAATGTTAAATTTCTTTCTTTCTTTTTGCATACCTATATGTGTTTGAATTACATAAGCATGATTTAATTGTGAGTCCCTAATATCACACCACTGTGATAATGCTTAATACTCTTTGTTATTTTGTGTTAGTTGAATGCATGAGATAGTTTACTGCTTTGTCCTTAGTTTGTATTAGGCTAATCTGTAATCTTCACTACGGTTTGCACTTCTATGTTGATTCTTTATTTTTCTGGAATGAGTTCTGTACCTCCAGCATCTGAATATGTTCAGTTTTGAGTCTCAATGCAAGTCCATTTTGATATGAATATGACTACTGTGACCATGTGTTGTTAGTTACAAAATTTCTGCATATATTGTTTTGGATACCACCCCAACTCTATGGAAGCCACCCCCACATGAATGCATCCTTTAGTGCTAAGTCCTGTGTCTGTTTGACTGCTCTTTGTGTATTAGTCCCAACTATATGGAATACTGCTTCAAAGTTTGCTCTAAATATGTTTCCTTGCTATCCTGATTTTAAGATAAATACTCCATTTTTTATATCAACTGTGACCTTGCTTCTATGCTAATATGTTTCCCCAGTATGCCTTTGGCTCATTTGCTACCCTGTCCCTTCAGTAAACATCATAATGGGTGCCCCCAATCATGTCTACATACTGATTAACATAGCACTGGGATGTATACTTAACTTAATTTGGATCTTTAGGTCTTAACTAGTTTAACTTCATGCATCTGTACATGATAATCTATGTATGCCTGTAAACCTGTTCTTCTCCTAATTCTTTCAATATGAGGTTGTCTATGTAATACTTTGCTATGTGTGAAATCTTGCTGAACCTACTGGGCTGCTTGACTAGTTGCTCTGTATGCTCAATTTGGTGTATTACTTGATTTATGTCCCTCTATCACTATCCACTCTCCTTACTTGCTACTTATGCTATTCTGAATTCTCATTCTTAGCCGGCTGAAAGCCAAGGCTATCTAGGTTCTATTGTTGGCCTCCCTAGTGTGAGCATTACTCGGGGTCCAATTGAGGCCCTTGTGAACTCTGACACACTAGGGCTTGGTCCTAGTCACTCCCTCAACCTCCAAAACTATTCCTACTATTCTACTTCCCTGTTATGTACTGTGTATCTATATTGGTTGTTCCAAGTGGTGCAATACTTGGTTTTGTGGCTAAGTGAATTGGTTTGGACTCTTCTATGGACCCTTGAGTTGTGTATTGAACGTGGCTCTTTATTGAAGGCCTGGGTACGCTGTGTAAGAGATATGGAAGGCCCAGCAATGCTGGGTATTTATTTGTTTTATTTGAGCCTATATTGGGCCTGTTCACTATTATATAATATTGTTACTTTACTCATTATTGGGCTTGTAATAATCTTTGTATAAATAATTGGGGTTGTTAGTAAAAGGGAATGGGGTAGATTTTAATATTTACCTATGACGGGTAGATAGCATGCCTATAGGACTTAATAATATGTTTTCTATATGTATCATTCGCTCTCTACGCACACTGTAGAAATCATGCCATTAGGAAAAGCACACACTCACACTACTTGTCTACTAGCAAAGCATGAGCTCAAATGCCTCCATTATCCTTGTTGCTACATGTTATTAGAAGGCCTGCCCATAGGAAATAAATATCGTTGAACTTTTCTTCGATTTGCATCGCTGCAGTATATCCACTAGAGATCATGCCTATAGGATTTTAATCATCTCATTTGTTATTGTATCGCACTGTTCACCTAGAAAACATGCCTATAAGGTTAACGTATAACAATAAAATCAGTTCCAAGTGCTAATCGTTAAAAATCCTGCCTATAGAATACCACAATTCGCCTTAATAACTGTTAATGATGCCCCTCTCAACATTGTTTATTGTTCACTTAGAGCACTATCAAAAGCATGAGCAATTCTGGGTTTCTCCTGATAGATTTCATTGTCTTTACTACATAAATCACTTAGACGCAACATCTACAGGATTAATAACTGGAAATCTACAATTTCAACAATCAATATGCGATAACTGTACAATCATGTCTATGGGCAATGCTTGGTTTCTGAAACTGCTTGCATGCTTTAACGCCTTGTCACATAGAAATCATGTCTATAGAGATTTAAGTTCTTAATTCTGAACTGCTTAACATACAATTTGTCTTGCGTGCATTTGTTGCTTAAGTGTGGAGGCAAACTTGAGCCTTGACTGCCTATATGTGAAGTCCAATGTATTTTGTATGTAGCCTAGTTTTGACATTTCTGAGCAACCTAAGTGAGGTCTAGAACCATCCAAAGTAAAGGTCCAATACCTCCTGAATCATAGGTATGGGATGGGTAGTGCACGCATAGGGTACGACCTATAATTGAATTAGAACGCTTTTAGGTAACAACTTTAACATAGTAATCGGGTAGCAGGAGATAATAGTCTGTGCCCACTGAATAATATGAGTAACACCCCATCTTGAGGGAGTTATGAAGTATTATTTATGTTGCACGGGGTGATCCTTTAGGCTAAAAAACTTAGGACCCCCTCCTCTTTATATGTTGTTATTAGATCTAAATAGTTGTATCCCTATATTCGCACTAAGATCTGTATTAATCATGTTGTAATAAAGTTCTT
>AWOL01S0045864.1:17084-54218 GCA_000715115.1 Nicotiana otophora
GCCTGCCCATAGGAAATAAATATCGTTGAACTTTTCTTCGATTTGCATCGCTGCAGTATATCCACTAGAGATCATGCCTATAGGATTTTAATCATCTCATTTGTTATTGTATCGCACTGTTCACCTAGAAAACATGCCTATAAGGTTAACGTATAACAATAAAATCAGTTCCAAGTGCTAATCGTTAAAAATCCTGCCTATAGAATACCACAATTCGCCTTAATAACTGTTAATGATGCCCCTCTCAACATTGTTTATTGTTCACTTAGAGCACTATCAAAAGCATGAGCAATTCTGGGTTTCTCCTGATAGATTTCATTGTCTTTACTACATAAATCACTTAGACGCAACATCTACAGGATTAATAACTGGAAATCTACAATTTCAACAATCAATATGCGATAACTGTACAATCATGTCTATGGGCAATGCTTGGTTTCTGAAACTGCTTGCATGCTTTAACGCCTTGTCACATAGAAATCATGTCTATAGAGATTTAAGTTCTTAATTCTGAACTGCTTAACATACAATTTGTCTTGCGTGCATTTGTTGCTTAAGTGTGGAGGCAAACTTGAGCCTTGACTGCCTATATGTGAAGTCCAATGTATTTTGTATGTAGCCTAGTTTTGACATTTCTGAGCAACCTAAGTGAGGTCTAGAACCATCCAAAGTAAAGGTCCAATACCTCCTGAATCATAGGTATGGGATGGGTAGTGCACGCATAGGGTACGACCTATAATTGAATTAGAACGCTTTTAGGTAACAACTTTAACATAGTAATCGGGTAGCAGGAGATGATAGTCTGTGCCCACTGAATAATATGAGTAACACCCCATCTTGAGGGAGTTATGAAGTATTATTTATGTTGCACGGGGTGATCCTTTAGGCTAAAAAACTTAGGACCCCCTCCTCTTTATATGTTGTTATTAGATCTAAATAGTTGTATCCCTATATTCGCACTAAGATCTGTATTAATCATGTTGTAATAAAGTTCTTTGACTTCTGAATTCTCTTTGTTTATTTGATCACCTAGCTTGATCGTAATCCACATAACCTTAAGTTTGGCCGGGACCCACAGTTGTGGACCTCAAGGAGTGCCTAATACCTTCTCTTTAAGGTAACTTGAGCCCTTACCCGATCTTTGGTGGCGTTGACTAGTCAAACAGAGTTATCTGCATAATAGGTGCCCTAACGCACCTTAAAAATCGTTAGGTGGCGACTCTTCTCCTTTAGCACTCTATCTCCCATTCTAAAAGGAGTTGTCACGTGTCGAAGCCCGCTTTTTACGAGAAAAACGGGGCGCGACAGCATGGCGACTCTGCTGGGGATTTACTTTTAGGCTCTTGCCATAATGAACTTGGCTTATGTGGATTAGTTTTCTTTGTTATAAAACGCACATTCATTTTCCATCTTTATTTGTTAGATTTGCTATTACATGCACATCCCTTTCCTGTTCACCTTTACTTGTTTAAAACCGTTATAACATGCACATCCCTTCCCTTCTCCACCTTTATTTGCTTAAATTTGTTATAACATGCACATCCCTTTCCTTATTCACACTTAGTTGCTCTAACTGCTATTTATTAGCTATATCATGTCTCTCCCACCCCTACTTCCTTGCTTACTTTATTATATTCCCTATATTCCACGAACTAACTTCTTCTTTTGTCTTTCTTTTTATGTCCTTTATATTTTATCTTAATACTGAGTTTATTGCTTTCACATATTTATCATGCAAATACTTGACAACATGTTATTATTGCTGCATACAGCATGCTCCACATCATATTCCACTCGTGCCTAACTAATACCATAGCGGCACTTGATGAGTATCCGCGAGTTTCCAAAATTACCCCTTAAATTAGAAAGGCTTATTTGTGGTAAACTAGTCGATCAGAGGTGCAGTTGACGGTTCCGTGCCTTTCCCTCTCAAGTTGTCCACTTGAGAGTACCAGTCTAGACCCTTCCAGAAACCTCGCTCCAATATCAACTGTTGCATGCATCATGTCAAACCTAGTATGGGTTAGAACGTTGTCCGCATGATTTCCATAATCCCAATGGACACCATCACGTTATGTGCATTACTTGGAGAAAACATGCCTGTATGTTGATCATTAATGTGTAAATAGTCAGACCCGGAGGGGGAAGGGCTAAATCTATTTATTTTGCAGAAAATAAGGCACGAAGTCCCCAGGTTCGGCATGGTTCAAAACATCCCACCTTTGCTGCTTGATTGGTGGAAGAACCTCTTACCTAGTGACAAGAATCATGTGAAAAGAGTCCTAAGAAATTTACCTTCCTTATTGGACATTCGACCAAATAACGCATTGATTGAGACCGCCACTATATTTTGGGATGAGCAAAGACCTGTCTTCCGCTTTGGTGATGTAGAAATGACTCCTCTCTTAGAGGAAATAGGAGGCTTCGCTAGGCTTCCATGGGATAGTCCGGGTTTATTAGTACCAGAAAATCGCACTCCCCACGGTTTTTTGAAAATGATGGGTTTCAAGAAAAATAATGAGTTACTCTGTATGAAGGAGTCATACATACCATTTGAATTCCTTTATAAATGTTATGGGCATAACAAGTCATATCGCCTTCACCGTGATGAACTTGCCATTACTTCTTTAGGTTGGACACACCGCCGAGTTTTTGTGTTCATTGTCTATTTCTTGAGGTTGCTGATATTTCCAATGAAAGGGTGGAAGATCCACACTCGCTTAGCCATGGTCGCTAGGACTCTAATGGAAGGAATTGAGGGACAAACTTACACTATCATCCCCATGATCTTGGCAGAAATGTACCGAGCTCTTGATCAATGCAAGCAGGGATATGGGCACTTCGAGGGCTGTAATCTGCTGCTGCAGGTTTGGTTATTAGAACATTTCCAGAGAGGTGAATATCGTCAGGAGCTTCTGTGACGACCATTGAATGACTACATAGCCTACCATCATCCAAAAAGAATGATATTTATCCCAGATAGGTTAGCGCAACCTGGAAGTGCTGTGAGCTGGGTGCGTTTCTTCAGCAATTTGACTAACGAAAAGGTACATTGGATGTTCGAATAGTTCCCTAGCAGCTAGTTTATCATCAGGTCAAGAGAAACCACTTATTTAGTGCTGATCAGGTTAAGAGAAATCTATCTTTATGCTCCTATAAGGGTAATGAGGCAAGCGGGAAGAAAGCAAGTTATACCTCGGGTTTCCAACATGGTCCAGTACAAAGCAGACTTTAAAGGGAACATCATTCCGTTCAAGTTCGAGGCACAACATATGTGGAATCAAAAGGTCATTGTAGAGAAAGACACTATCGAGCCAAATAGGTACCATGTCGGCCATGTATACTTCTACCCATCATGGTTGGTAGATGATATAGAGGGAGATGTCAAGCCATGGATTAATCTGAAAAATAGGGTTATAGATGAGGCTGCGGAAGCACAAGTCAATTATAGGATGCTGCGCAAGAGGGTTTTCGAGTCTGAAGCTAGGCATTTGGAATAACACAAAGTGGATATGGAAGCAATCAATGAATGGAAAGAAATTGCTACTAAATCAATATAAAGATTGGAATATTTGGAGCAAGGTGTAATGGAACTTGAGGGGAAGATGAGGAAGAGGCTCTCGGATTGTCAGAATACGGAAGGCAATGAGGGAGGGCATCTAGCAAGGGCTTACCTACTATTGGACATGCGCGACCTGGGGAACTTGATTGATGGATCCANAAATCGCACTCCCCATAGTTTTTTGAAAATGATGGGTTTCAAGAAAAATGATGAGTTACTCTGTCTGAAGAAGTCATACATACCATTTGAATTCATTTATGAACGTTATGGGCATAGCAAGTCATATCTCCTTCACCATGATAAACTTTCCATTACTTCTTTGGGTTGGACACACCGCCAAGTTTTTATGTTCATTGTCTGTTTCTTGGGGTCGCTGCTATTTCCGATGAAAGGGGGGAGGATCCACACTTGCTTAGCCATAGTCACTAGGACTCTAATGGAAGGAATTGAAGGACAAACTTACACTATCATCCCCATGATCTTGGCCGAAAAGTACCGAGCTCTAGATCGATGCAAGCAGGGGTATGGGCATTTTGAGGGCTGTAATCTGTTGCTGCAGGTATGGTTATTAGAACATTTCCAGAGAGGTGAATATCATTGGGAGCTTCTGCGATGACCATTGAATGATTACATAGCCTACCATCATCCAAAAAGAATGACATTTATCCCAGATAGGTTTTCGCAACCTGGAAATGCTGTGAGCTGGGTGTGCTTCTTCAACAATTTGACTGACGAAAAGGTATATTGGATGTTCGAATGGTTCCCTAGCAGCAAATTCATCATCAGGTCAAAAGAAACCACTCATTTAATGTTGATCAAGTTAAGAGGAGTCTATCCTTATGCTCCTATAAGGGTAATGAGGCAAGCGGGAAGAAAGCAGGTTATACCTCGAGTTTCCAACATGGTCTAGTACAAAGCAGACTTTAAAGGGAACATTATTCCATTCAAGTTCGAGGCACAACATATGTGGAATCAAAAGGTCATTGTAGAGAAAGACACTATCGAGCCAGACAGGTACCATGCCGACCATGTACACTTTTACCCATCATGGTTGGTAGATGATATAGCGGGAGATGTCTGAAAAATAGGGTTATAGATGACGCTACTGAAGCACAAGTCAAGTATAGGATGCTGCGTAAGAGGGTTTTCAAGTCTGAAGCTAGACATTTGGAACAACACAAAGTGGATGTGGAAGCAATCAACCAATGGAAAGATTGGAATATTTGGAGCAAGGTTAATGGAACTTGAGGGGAAGATGAGGAAGAGGCTCTCAGATTGTCAGAATACAGAAGGCAATGAGGGAGGGCATCTAGCAAGGGCTTACCTACTATTGGACATGCGCGACCTGGGGAACTTGATTGATGGATCCAAGAAGGTCAAGTATGGAGAAGGTCCCTCTGGGGCCAAGTATATTAGGAAATGATGTTCTTTACTACTTTTTAACTTAGTTTTAGATTTCGATTGTAATAAGGCAAATGCCATTAGTAATTTTTCTTATTATTGTCGTTTTAGTAAGGATTTGATTCATTTTTGCATTAATGAAATGACACAATTATTGGCATCAATATTCTCCAAGTCTATGTGTCGCTTAGGCCTACCTCGGGCACAATGAGGTCCCCCAAATTAGGACGTGATTCTGTTACATGATTTTGCAAAGCATGTTCAATATTGCAAGCATTCTTTCAGTATCCCTTACAGAATTGGTTACCTTTTTGTTTTTCTTTTTTTATTTATTCCCATTCCCCAAAAGTTGGTTCATGCATACTTGCATTATCCGCATATCACACTAGATCCAGAGGTCCTCCACCTCCTCCTCCACCAAGTGATCCTAAAGGCAGAAGCAAAGGGAATGGAAAAATGGACGATTTAAACGGTATCAGAAAGGACAATGCAAAGAACGTTGAAAGACGGTCAGAATACTCCAGCGCAGAATGAATTGGTCCTACGTCTGGAAGAGAAAATATTGGAGCTACAAGGGGAACTTGATCAGGTCCGGAACTTGGCAAACCTTTCCCTTACCCTAAACGTCCCCGACATTAACCAACAAAACACAAACGCCCAAAACCCAGAACCTCCCCAAAACACACAAAATCAAAATCCGCAAAATCCTCCCGCACCACATCAATACGCCACACCTCCTCAGACTCACAACCCTCTACCGGTACCTACTCCTCAACAACACCATCACTACCCAACTCAGTACGCACAAACAACCACATACCATACCCCTCAGAATGCACCACAACCTACTCCTGACCCGCAAAACTCAACCAATGACCACTATTATGCCCAGATTCCCGGAGTCCACCAAAGCAATCCCATATATGTGGAAACTTTACCCCACACCCCACAATAGACCCTATACATACCCGAATCCACCGAGAAGGACCTGTTCATCAAGAACATGGCGGAAGAACTCAAGAAACTTACTGGCAGAGTTTAATGTGTCGAAGGGGGCAAATGCATTGAGGGTTTGAATTATGAAGATTTGTGTATTCAGCCAGATGTAGAACTGCCAGAAGGCTACAAACCTCCTAAGTTCGAAATATTTGACGTGACTAGTGATTCGAAGGTGCACTTGAGAACGTATTGTGACAAGCTTGTAGGAGTTGTCAAGGATGAAAGAATCTGCATGAAGCTGTTCATGAGGAGCCTCACCCGAGATGCCCTGTCTTGGTACATCAGTCAGAACCCAAAGAAATGGGTTAATTGGGTGAGCATGGCATCAGATTTCATGGATCGGTTCAGGTTAACACAGAAAACGCACCAGATATTTTCTACATTCAGAATCTTAAGAAGAAGCCAACGGAAACTTTCCGCGAGTATGTTACTCGGTGGAGGTCTGAAGCTGCAAAAGTAAGGCCAGCACTGGAAGAAAAACAGATGAATAAGTTCTTCGTCAGAGCTCAGGATCCACAATACCATGAAAGACTAATGGTTATTGAAAACCATAAATTTTCTAACATCATCAAATTGGGAGAAAGAATAGAAAAAGGGATCAAAAGTGGAATGGTAACAAATTTTGAAGCACTCCAAGCCACAAATAAAGCCTTACAGTCAGGAGGTATGTCCAAGAAGAAAGAAGTAGGTGCGGCGATGGTAGCCTAAGTCCAAAGTCTCCTCTTACATACCAAACACCCCCACCCATATATCAGCCTGCACCTCCTAGATACCATTAACCTACCGCCACTTACCATACTTATAACACCCAACCAGCATACTATCACTCACCACCAGCCCGCTAAAACTACCAAAAACCTAGTTCAAATTTCGACCGCAGACCACCCAGACAATATGCCCCAATTGCTGAACCTATAGACCAACTGTACGAGAGACTGAAGGCTGCCGGTTATGTCACTCCCATTCCCATTGTTGCTATGGAAAACTTCTCCCAGTGGATTAATCCAAATAAGACATGTGCATATCACTCAGGCATGAAGGGTCATACTATTGATGAGTGTCGTACTTTGAAGGATAAGATTCAAACATTAATTGACACCAAAGTCATACAGGCAAAGGGGGATGCACCCAATGTCCATAATAATCCTCTCCCAGATCACAGGGGTGAAAGGGTAAACATGATAGAGACCGATGAAGAATGGGACTCAGAGGGGTTAATTGAACTCATTCGAGAAGGGGATACCCCTGAAATATCTCCAGTCACTCTCACACCTATCGTGGTACAAACGCAGGCACCGATTGAAGTTGAGGTAGCCGCACCAACTCTATTTGAGGTTGAGGTAACAATACCCTTCACCGTGATGGTGGCACCCACGCCGTCTTTTAAGTCTAATGCTTGATGTGTGGCTATAATTCCATAGTTTTGTACATTATTTGCCTTGCATTTTATATGCTTTAATGATAAATTGCACTTTATTTGTGCGTAATGGAGTCTATTTTATGTGTAGGTGAATGGAAAATAAAAGTAGAGCAAAAGGGATACTTAAACGTTGAAAGTGTGCTCGAGAACAATGAAAAGGAGAAAGCTGGCAATGCCAGGCTTGTATGCAGGCGTTAGACCTGGCGAGGCCAGGCAAAGGCCAGCTTAACCAGGCGTTAGACCTGGCGAGGCCAGGAAAAGGCCAGCTTAACCAGGCGTTAGACCTGGCAAGGCTAGGCAAAGGCCAGCTTAACCAGGCGTTAGCCTGGCGATGCCAGGCCTAAGGCGAGGTCCAGTCCGAGTTTTGAAGATTTATTTCGTCTCCTGGTTTGACTAGGACTTGACCTACACATTTAGGTCTTTTCCTACACATATAAATAGACCTAAAAATGCCACTTTGAGGAGTTGTTTTGGCGACCGGAGGCAAGAACATCACGTGGACAACTTTTGGGGGAGAAAATCATAGAGTTCTTCATCCTTTTATCTTTGCTTTGTAATTTGTTTATGCAAAATACTTGGAAAATTATTACTACGAACATGAGTGGCTAAGCACTCTACTTTTTAGGGTTGTGGTTGACATGATTATTAATGTTTATTAATTATATCTTCGTTAATTCAGATTATCATCTTGTGGTTGTTTCTTTAATTCTAGTTTTCACTTGTGAATTGTTGTAGCTACCAATTCACCCTACTATCTATGCTATGCTTGGGAAATCCGTGTATAGATTAGAGTATAATTAGAGAGAGCTTGTTTCTGAACCCGTGGCTCGGGGGAAGATTTCGCGGTTAGGATAGGAATATACCTAACAATCTTGCTTAATTAAATACCGTATTATATTCATTCATGATAGACTCAATACCATAGGAATATAGGATTGATATATTGTGGGCAGGCGAGTAGTATTGTGGGAACATGCTATTCATATAAACGATCCGGTTAATTAGCAACCATAGATAATCTGGATTAACGAGTGTAGTTATTGAACTTAATAGGATTGATAAACCAACCACAACCCTGTAATTTTCATCTCTTCTGAAGTAAAATCTCATCATACGCATTTGCATTCTTGATAAATTAGTTGTTACTTGTTTAATTTCCGTAATAGTAGATTAATAGAAAAACGTGACTCTTAAATAGCTTGGACAATTAATTGATTTTAGTTTGCTTAGTAAACGGTCAATCTAAGTCTCTGTGGGTTCGACATCCGACTTTTGAGTCACTTTATTACTTGACGGTCACGTATACTTGCGTGTACCTGGGGAACCAACAAGTGTTTGGTACCGTTGTCGGGGACTTAGTTATTGATTGTTTAGTTAAGTTAGGCTTTTATTCGTTATATGTTTAAGTTTTAATTTTTAGTTTGCTTTATTTGTGATAACGCAAGCTCTTCTCTTGAATGCGGAGGAGTAGAAGCGCAAACAATCTCCTTCCTCTTGATCCTAAAATCGAACGAACACATCATAGAGTGAGGAGGGAAGTTGAAGCTAGAACTAGAATTGAAAGAGAGTTGGACATCGTAGTTCAAGCACAGCCAGTAGAGATGGCAGGTAATGAAGAGCGTCCGGTGATAGAAGCTACAAGGCCCAATCTGGCTCTCATGACTCAGGCAATTGTGAAGCCTGATAGCACGGGTCACTTTGAACTCAAACAGTACATGGTACAGCTGATTCAATCCACAAGGCAATATGTGGGTCTATCTTATGAAGACCCGCAGAGGTACATTCAGAACTTCCTGGAAATTACAAACACTTACAATTATCCGAACGTTTCCAAGGACTATGTCAGGCTGACACTGTTTCCCTTTTCACTGCTGGGGGAAGCTAAGGAATGGTTACAAAAAGAGCCCGCGAACTCAATCCACAATTGGGATGATCTAGCAAGGAAATTCTTAATCAAGTTTTTTCCCACAAAGAAGACAAAGTCACTGAGGAGCCAAATTCTTGGGTTTCAACAACGAGATGGTGAGACTCTTCGACATACTTGGGAAAGATACAAGAAGTTACTCAGAGACTGCCCACACCATTGTCAGACTGATGAGGTGTTTGGTCACACTTTCGTTGATGGGTTAGACAAAGCATCAAAGATGAATCTTGACTCAGCATATGGGGGCAATTACATGGCAAGACCGTATAGTGAGATCCATATCCTGCTAAACAAATTTACTGCTAATGATAATAATTAGCAAGGAGATGGGGAACCACGAAGAGCACTTAAACAAAAGGCAGCAGGTTTGATCGAACTTGATGACTTCTCAGCAATGAGGACAGATATAGCGAGATTAGCGAATCAGATGAATAAAATGACAATGCACCAAGCACAACAGATGCAACATGTGCAACAAATATCTACTTGCTGCGAGTTATATGGTGAAGGTCACACAAGTGACGTATGTCCCATGAATCATGAATCCATCTACTCCATGGGGAAACAAGCTAGAGGGCTGATGAATCAAAATGCTCAGTATGGTAACACATACAATCCGAACTGGAGGAATCATCCTAAATTCTCTTGGGGTAGAAATCAGAATATCAGGCCTCAGGCGAATTACAATCGTCCACCTCAACCCCCACAGCAAGCAGAGGAGAGTTTGACTGACATGATGAAAAAGCTCTTGATAGACAATCAGCAATTGCGCACAGAATTCAAAAATCTAGAAAGGCAGTTTGGGCAATTGGCTAACAATCAAAATACTAGACCTGTTGGAGCTCTTCCAAGTGATACTGAGCCTAATCCTAAGGCTCAAGTCAATGCGGTTACCTTGAGAAATGGAAGAGAATTAGAAGACGTTCCACAGAAAAAGAAGTATACAGCTAGTCCTGAAAGAGAATTAGTTCCTAAGCCAGTTGAGGAGAATAAGAAAGAAAACAAAGGATCAGATCCAGAAATTGTGACAAGGCCACCACCTCCGTTTCCACAAAGACTGCAAAAGCAAAAAGATGATGCTATGTACAAGAAATTCTTAGATATTTTGAGCCAAGTGCGTGTGAATTTTCCTTTGGTGGAAATTTTGCAGGAAGTGCCTAAGTATGCAAGGTATCTCAAAGATATTGTGGCAAACAAGCGAAGACATACAGAGTTTGTAACAGTTGCATTTACTGAAGAGTGCAGTGCTAGAGTTCAGAGTAAACTTCCTCCTAAGTTGAAGGATCCTGGGTGTTTCACAATTCCTCTGCCTCTTGGAAAACAAGAAGTTGGTAGAGCCCTGTGTGATTTAGGGGCTAGTATAAATTTGATGCCATCCTCTTTGTTCAAGCAACTCGGATTGGGGGTGCTTAGATCTACTACAATCACTTTACAGTTGGCAGATAGGTCACTAGTTATGCCAGAAGGAATTATTGAGGATGTGTTAGTTCGAGTGGGAAAGTTTATTCTTCCTGCTGATTTTATTGTTCTTGATTATGAGGCAGATGAGGAAGTACCCATTATTTTGGGGAAACCATTCTTAGCTACTGGTGGATCACTTATTGATATTAGGGAAGAAAAGTTGAAGATGAGAGTTGGCGATGAGGAAATTACTTTTAATGTGTATAAGGCACTTAACCTCCCTAAGCATTATGAGGACTTGTGCATGATTACTGCGGTAGAATTGAAGGGGATAGAGCAAAGTCCTTATGCGAATTGTAGTGATTTAGATGGGACAAATGAGTTAACTGTGTTGGAGGAGGTAGTGTTGCAAGCTGAGTGTGTAAGGATGATTGAGAAAAGAGCCAGAGATGAAAGAGGAGATCTTCTGAGAGCGTGTAAAAAGGCTAGACTTAATGGGAGAAAGAAGAAGAGAAAGTGCCCAGCCTAAACAGAGTAGCAGTGTCGTGCCGCGACGTTAAATCAGGCGCTTGTTGGGAGGCAACCCATCTTTACTGTTTTCTTGTATTTTTATTTTTTTTTCTTATTAGTATTTATTTTATGTTTTGTAGGATTATAAACATAGGAGGCAGAGTCATTGGAAAATTGCAAAAGCGAGTTAGATGATGAGGAATAAGTGTGGGGTCCCACACAAAGTACTATGCCTGGGGGAAGTCTGAGTACCCCGTGAGCCGCTATTGCTTCGGCCTTTGGCCTTTCAGGGAGTTTCTTGTCCACCCTCGTTATTGTTTTGCTTTATTTGTGCATTGAGGACACTGCACTCTTTTAAGTGTGGGGTGGGAGAAGTTTCTAGATAATTAGTAGTAGGATGTAGAGAAATGTTAACTTCTTATTTTTGTTTTCGTAGTTGTGTAGTATTTTAGTAGCTAAAAAAACAAAACAAAAAAATCGAAAAAAAGGTAGAAAAATTGGACTCTTCCTGACGATGGATCTCCTAGACAGTTTTCTTGAGAGATTTAAGTCTAAAGAAAAAGGACAAAAAGATTTTCTTTGTAGGTAGTATAGTAATTCCCCCTTGGTTTTTCTTTGTGCCGCGGTTCTTTTCCAAGGGTTTTGTTTGAACCGAGTGTAGTTAGTTTTATTTTTTTAGGAGAGGAGCCATGGTTATGTGAATTGAAGCAATATCTCTTGACTTTGTTATGCCTTGAGAATAGTGAGTACTTTGGTTGTGACGTTTAGGCTCAGTTTTATACTCTTGTATAAGTACCTTAAATTGTATAATCTTAAATTTGCTTAACTGCTTTGACTAGAGTGTCTTGACGAGTCCAATCCTGAGTGAGTTATGTGTCATGTGTGCTTGAGTTTTGTATGTTATTCTATGCATTGCATTTGATGTCTAGAACATGCCCCGTGTGTTTACAAAGCGAAATAGTAGTTTTTGTTCAGTTTTGGAAGTGATATAGGCGTTTCTTTGTTGAGCCAAATATATATATTTTACCCGCCTAATTGTTATGTATCGTAGTTAACCCCGTTGAGCCTGTAGTCTTATTTCTTTAGCAACCACATTACAAGCCTTATTAATTTGTTTGAATTAATCATCTATTTGAACCTTTTCATCTCTCATGAGCACTTGAATTGTTATGAACTTTATAAAAGTTAAAGTGTGGGGTGGTTGGTTTGGCTTTTGAGTGGAACTAATGAAATAAGGAGAAAGGTGCACTGTTTTGAAAAAAAACAAATATAGCTGTATTGCTGTGAAAATATTCCGTGATAGTGGTGACTCTTGATGCAACTGTGCTTAAAGAAGTATGGAGTTAATATACATTGATGTGAAGATGGGGTTATGGTTTGACATAAGTATGGGTTTAAATGTTAAAGTATATGTATTAAAGTGCTTAGGGAGGTGTAGTCAGTCATATCCAAATGTATCCTACCCGACCCGCAGCCTACATTACAACCAATGAAAGTCCTACTTGATCCTAAACTGAATGAGCTCGATTAGTCGAATATTACACTACGGGCAAGCCTATGGTGCATCTTCTATAGCATATGAATGTTATTTCTGAGAGTGAGTGAATTCTTTCTAACTTGAGTTCCTAATTGTTCTTAAAATTTTATTGTGTGTGGAACTACTCTCTTTTATTGTGTGAGGGCAGTTGATTCATAAAAGAAAGGTAATGTCATTGACCTCTATGTTAGAGTAAGTGAGTGAGTTGTGAAATAATGCATGGTACTTGTGAGTCAAATCTTGAGGTGAAGATCTTACACCCTTGTGTTTAGTCTATTTTAAAGATTCTTGGTATAATGAGTTAAGGGAATTGCTTAATAGGTTGTGTCTATAAGTGTAGTTTGATTGCTCGAGGACGAGCAATGTTTAAGTGTGGGTATTGATGTGTGGCTATAATTCCATAGTTTCGTACATTATTTGCCTTGCATTTTACATGCTTTAATAATAAATTACAATTTATTTGTGTGTAATGGAGTCTATTTTATGTGTAGGTGAATTGGAGATGAAAGTAGAGAAAAAGGGATACTTAAATATTGAAAGTGTGCTCGAGAACAATGAAAAGGAGAAAGCTGGCGACGCCATGATTGTATGTAGGCATTAGACCTGGCGAGGCCAGGCAAAGGCCAGCTTAACCAAGTGTTAGACCTGGCGAGGCCAGGCAAAGGCCAGCCTAACCAGGCATTAGCCTGGTGAGGCCAGGCCTAGGGCAAGGTCCAGTCCGAGTTTTGAAGATTTATTTTGTCTCCTGGTTTGACTGAGACTTGACCTACACGTTTAGGTCTTTTCCTACACCTATAAATAGACCTTAAAACACCACTTTGAGGAGTTTTTTTGGCGACCGGAGGTAAGAACATCACGTGAACAACTTTTGGAGGAGAAAATCATAGAGTTCTTCATCCCTTTATCTTTTCTTTGTAATTTGTTTTTGCAAAATACTTGGAAAATTGTTACTGCGAACATGAGTGGCTATGCACTCTTCGTTTTAGGGTTGTGGTTGACATGATTATTAACATTTATTAATTACATCTTCGTTATTCGGATTATCATCTTGTGGTTGTTTCTTTAATTCTAGTTTCCACTTATGAATTGTTGTAGCTACCAATTCACCCTACTATCTATGTTATGCTTGGGAAAGCCGTGTATAGATTAGAGTAGAATTAGAGAGAGCTTGTTTCTGAACTCGTGGCTCGGGGAAAGATTTCGCGGTTAGGATAGGAATATACCTAACAGTCTTGCTTAATTAAATACCGTATTATATTCGTTCATGATAGACTCAATACCATAGGAATATAGGATTGATATATTGTGGGCATGCGAGTAGTATTGTGGGAACATGCTATTCATATAAACGATCTGGTTAATTATCAATCATAGATAATCTGGATTAACGAGTGTTATTATTGAACTTAATAGGATTGATAAACCAACCACAACCCTGTAATTTTCATTTCCTCTGTAGTAAATTCTCATCATACGCATTTGCATTCTTGATAAATTAGTTGTTACTTGTTTAATTTCCGCAAAAGTATATTAATAGAAAAACATGACTCTTAAATAGCTTGGACAATTAATTGATTTTAGTTTGCTTAGTTAACGATCAATCTAAGTCTCTATGGGTTCGACATCCGACTTTCGAGTCACTTTATTACTTGACAGCCACTTATACTTGCGTGTACTTGGGGAACCAACAATGCTATACCTTGGGATTATGTTGCGGAAGCAAGAAGGAAAGGAAAGGCAAAAATGGAAGAAAGAGGTACAGCACAAGGCATGACCAGAACTGGTAGGGTTTATACACCCAAGCATTTGGGAGGAACAAGCAAAGAAGTCACCTCTAAGCCGCCGTCATTAAGACTGGCTCAGATGATCTTTGGACAAAGGTGCAGGCGAGAGAGTATTATGTGGTTGATCATCTGAATAAAACCCATGCTCAAATATACATTTTATCACTGCTGCAAAACTCCGAGGCACATAGGAATGCCTTGATGAAGGTGTTGAATGAAGCTTATGTACCAAATAGCATCACCAGTGGAGAGATGGCCAATATGGTAGGGCAAGTGTTAGAAAGCCACAAGATCACTTTTCATGAAGACGAGCTGCCACCGGAAGCACTAAGTCACAAGAGGGCACTACATATTACCGTGCAGTTTGAGGACAAATTCATTGCCAGGGTATTGATAGATGGGGGTTTGAGTCTCAACTTATGTCCACTAACTACTTTGAAAAGGTTGGGTAAAGGTCTGCATAGGATACGAGCATGGAGTGTAAATGTGAAAGCATTTGATGGGTCTCAAAGGGCCACAATTGGGGAGACCAACCTCAGCCTACAGATAGGCCCGACCTGGTTCGATGTTGAGTTTCAAGTATTAGATATATCTGCTACATACAATCTGTTGTTGGGGCAACCGTGGATACATGTCGCTGGGGCCGTGTCTTCTACACTACATCAGTCCATGAAGTTTGAGTGGAACCATCAGGAAGTGATCATCCATGGGGACGGAAGTAATCCCATTTTACACCAATCAAATTGTTTCGGTCGTAGAGAATAGAAGGAAGTTGGGTGGGGAATTATACCATCACGTAGAGCACGTCAACGCAATTGAAAAAGACAAATGGTGGAGCAGTAAGATAGAAAGCATATTGGTATGGACAGGGTATGAACCTGGCAAGGGTCTCGGTAAGAATCTCCAGGGGATCACCAAACTGGTACAACTAAAGCGTCACGGCACAACTTTTGGGTTTGGGTATGAATACACCTGGCACGAGTATCAGAATTGGTCGCCACCGTGGCGTGGTCCTTATTACCCTCTAGAGAAGCCAGTACCACATTTGAGTCAGTCATTTCATCAAGCTGACATGATGTGGGGGTCTGAAGAAGATAAAGCTCTAGCTGGCATAAGGAAGCTATTTCTGGATGACAAAGACATGGACTGCAGTGTGATAGTTGAGGAGGAGAAGGAGGAAGACCTTATTATTCAGACAATGGAGAAGGGAGCTGTTCTCAAGAATTGGACTGCTACGCCATCAAGGGCCCGTCGAGTTCCTGGCATTATTATTACCTATCCCGATAAACCTACGACTATAACATGTAATGAGACAACGCAATATAAGGATAGTGATTCAGAGGATCTGGAAGAGGATATAATACCCGAGGAAATTGTCAGAAAAGTAGAAAATTTTGAAAACAAGCCTAAGTCCAATTTGGATGAGACTGAAACTGTTAATTTGGGAGACTCCGAAATAGTCAAGGAAACTCGTGTAAGCATTCACCTATCGCCGTCAGAGAAAGAAGAATACATCCGGTTCTTGAAGGAGTATGAGGATATTTTTGCATGGTCCTATGATGATATGACCGGTTTGAGCATGTCCATAGTGGCTCATAAACTATCTACCAACCCTATGTGTCCGCCAGTAAAGCAGAAGCTCAGAAAGTTCAAACCAGATATGAGTCTGAAAATAAAAGAGGAAGTCACCAAGCAGATCAAAGCCAAGGTTCTCAGAGTGGTTGAATATCCGACCTGGTTGGCTAACATTGTGCCGGTTCCAAAGAAAGATGGGAAGGTCAGAGTGTGTGTCGACTATCAGGATTTAAACAGAGCGAGTTCCAAAGATAATTTCCCTTTGCCCAATATACACATACTGATTGACAACTGTGCCAAGCATGAACTTCAATCCTTTGTGGATTGCTTCACGGGATATCATCAGATCTGGATGGATGAAGAGGATGCCGAAAAGACAACCTTCATTACACCATGGGGAATATATTGTTACAAAATGATGCCGTTTGGCCTAAAGAATGCTGGAGCCACTTACATGAGGGCCATGACAACCATTTTCCATGACATGATAGACAAGGAGATATAGGTATACGTGGATGATGTCATCATCAAATCCAAGAGAAGCACAGATCATATAGTAGATTTAAGGAAATTCTTTTATCGATTTCGAAGGTACAACGTGAAACTGAATCCCGCAAAATGTGCCTTTAGAGTCCCTGCTGGAAAGTTGTTAGGGTTCATTGTCACCCGCCAAGGAATTAAGCTAGACCCGTCAAAGGTCAAGGCTATCCAAGATTTACCACATCCAAAGAACAAGAAAGATGTGATGAGTTTCTTAGGGCGTCTCGATTACATCAGCCGTTTCATAGCACAATCAACTGTGATCTGTGAACCGATTTTCAAAATGTTGAAGAAAGACGCTGCAACAAGTTGGACTAAAGAGTGCCAGAAAGCCTATGACAAGATCAAGGAATATTTATCCAAACCACCTGTCCTGGTCCCATCGAAACCTGGGAGACCTCTGCTACTCTATTTATATGTACAAGATGGGGCTTTCGGCTGTGTCTTGGGACAACACGACAAGACAGGAAGAAAGGAACATGCCATATACTATCTGAGCAAGAAGTTCACACCCTACAAAGCACAATATTCTTTGTTGGAACGCACCTGCTGCATTATAACATGGATAGCTCAAACGTTGAGGCACTACTTCTGTGCCTACACCACATATCTCATATCAAGGATGGATCCGTTAAAATACATCTTCCAGAAACCCATGCCCACGGGAAAGTTAGCAAAATGGCAGATATTACTAAGTGAGTTAGACATCATCTTTGTAACTCAGAAGGTTGTCAATGGAGAAAGCGTTGGCGGATCATTTGGCAGAAACTCCTGTAGACGGAGAGTACGAACCACTGAAAACGTATTTTCCTGACGAATAGGTATCATTCGTAGGAGAAGATATCACCGAAACCTATGATGGTTGGAGAATGTTCTTCGATGGAGCTGCAAATTTCAAAGGAGTGTGTATTGGAGCAGTTTTAGTATCACAGACAGGTCAACACTATCCAGTATCCGCAAAGCTCAGGTTTTCATACACCAACAATATGGCAGAATATGAGGCTTGCATCTTGGGACTCAAGTTGGCCATTGACATGAACATTCAGGAATTGCTGGTAATTGGTGACTCAGACCTTTTGGTACATCAGGTTCTAGGAGAATGGGCTACAAAGAATACCAAAATACTGCCGTATTTGTACTATGTACAAGAATTGAAGAAAAGATTCACAAAGATAGAGTTCAAACATGTTCCGAGAATCCAGAATGAGTTTGCAGATGCATTGGCCACTCTATCTTCCATGATACAACACCCAGACAAGAATTTCATCGACCCTATCCCGGTAGGGATTCATAACCAGCCAGCTTATTATGCTCACGTTGAAGAAGAAATTGATAGAAATCCATGGTTCCATGACATCAAAGAATATTTGGCAAAAGGAGAATACCCGAAGCACGCAAATCATACTCAAAAATGCACACTCCGAAGATTATCTAACCACTTATTCCAAAGCGGAGGGATTCTATACAGAAGGACTCCAGATCTGGGGTTATTACGGTATGTCGACGCCAAGGAAGCATCCAAATTGCTCGAAGAAATACATGCCGAAACTTGCAAACCACACATGAATGGCTTTGTTTTAACTAAGAAGATATTAAGAGCAGGGTATTTTTGGATGACTATGGAAATAGACTGCATCAGGTATGTCCAAAAGTGTCATCAATGCCAAGTACATGCTGATATGATACGAGTGCCACCCAATGAACTCAATGCAACAAGTGCACANGAAGATATTAAGAGCAGGGTATTTTTGGATGACTATGGAAATAGACTGCATCAGGTATGTCCAAAAGTGTCATCAATGCCAAGTACATGCTGATATGATATGAGTGCCACCCAATGAACTCAATGCAATAAATGCACCTTGGCCTTTCTACGCTTGGGGGATGGATGCCATCGGTCCAATCGAACCCGCCGCTTCAAATGGGCACAGGTTCATTCTAGTGGATATAGACTATTTCATAAAATGGGTTGAAGCTGCATCTTACAAGGCTGTAACTAAGAACGTCGTAGCAGATTTCGTAAGGGATCGTATTGTCTGTCGATTCGGGTTACCAGAGTCAATCATCACCGACAACGCTACCAACCTTAACAGTGATTTGATGAGATCCATGTGTGAAACCTTCAAGATCAAGCATAAAAATTCCACAGCATACATGCCACAAATAAATGGAGCTGTGGAAGCCGCCAATAAGAACATCAAGAAGATACTAAGGAAGATGATAGATAATCATAAACAATAGCACGAGAAATTACCATTTGTCCTACTTGGATATCGCACCACGGTTCGTACATCAACTGGGGCAACTCCTTATTTGCTGGTCTATGGTACTGAAGCTGTCATTCCCGCCGAAGTAGAAATTCCTTCTTTGAGAATCATACAAGAGGCTGAAATCAGTGATGCAGAATGGATACAAAGTTGTTATGAACAACTGGCTCTCATTGACGGAAAAAGAATGAACGCAGTATGTCACGGTCAACTTTACCACAACAGAATGTCCAGAGCTTTCAATAAAAGGGTCAGGCCTAGACAATTCACACCAGGGCAGTTGGTGCTAAAGCGGATCTTCCCGCATCAAGATGAAGCCAAAGGGAAATTTTCACCCAATTGGCAAGGGCCCTACATGGTTCACAGAGTACTAACAGGAGGAGCGCTCATACTTGTAGAAATGGAGGGAGAAATTTGGCCAAAACCTATCAACTCAAACGCAGTCAAGAGATACTATGTTTAGATTATTTACATTTCTTCATTAGATGTAACTGAACTACGCTTGACCTGATTCCCGTTTAAGAGGGGATAAGTAGGCAGCCCTGTGGGTTCGGTCACATCTTAATAAAATCTTCATTTTGCCATGGTCAGAAACTGGGGCAGAATTTTGAGGAGGACCCTCAAAATTCTGAAGCAAGCCCAGCCAATTTCGTCATACTCAGAACAATCAAAGAATTGCTTTTAAACTGGGGAAGAATTTTGAGAAGGACCCTCAAAATTCTAAAGCAAGGAAGTTGCAATGTCTCTATAATATGTCACAGTTATTGGTTCATCTAAATTACTTGATATTGCATACTACTGTATTTAAATAACTACATTCATCAAATGCACGCATATTTTTCGAAAATTTTATTTTTTATAAACAGCCAGATGCTGCCCATGGTAACTCAAACAGGATCTCAAGACAAGAGCAAAAGCAAAGCGAGAAGGCGAAAGCACGGACCAACCTTCCCCGCAAACTCACAATTTTTCTTTAGATGCAGGCACAATGAACATAACAGGAATATGCACAAATACATACACACGTCAGAACCACTACCTTCATAATGACAAAGTTGCCAAACGCAAACACATCTTCAGCTTAGAAATACTCTGCTATCACTCATTGTTTTCCCGCATAAGGCTAAGTACTACCTTTCTTTGCATGAGACTAAACATTATCTCCCTTTCCTTGCATGAGACTAAGCATTGTCTCTTATTCTTGCATTAGGCTAAGAATTGCCTCCCTAATTGCATAAGGCTAAGCACTGCCTTTCTTTGCATGAGACTAAGCATTGTCTCCCTTTCCTTGCATGAGACTAAGCATTGTCTCTTCTTCTTTCATGAGGCTAAGCATTGCCTCCCTAATTACATAAGGCTAAGCACTGCCTTTCTTTGCATGAGACTAAGCATTGTCTCCCTTTCCTTGCATGAGACTAAGCATTGTCTCTTCTTCTTTCATGAGGCTAAGCATTGCCTCCCTAATTACATAAGGCTAAGCACTGCCTTTCTTTGCATGAGACTAAGCATTGTCTCCCTTTCCTTGCATGAGACTAAGCATTGTCTCTTCTTCTTGCATGAGTCTAAGCATTGCCTCCCTAATTGCATAAGGCTAAGAACTGCCTTTCTTTGCATGAGACTATGCATTGTCTCCCTTCTTTACATGAGACTAAGCATTGTCTCTTCTTCTCGCATGAGGCTAGGCATTGCCTCCCTAATTGCATAAGGCTAAGCACTACCTTTCCTTGCATGAGACTAAGCATTGTCTCCCTTCTTTGCATGAGACTAAGCATTGTCTCCTATTTGCATGAGGCTAAGCATTGCCTCCTTAACAGCATAAGGCTAAGCACTGCCTTTCTTTGCATGAGACTAAGCATTGTCTCCTATGTGCACGAGGCTAAGCATTGCCTTCTTAACTGCATAAGGCTAAGCACTGCCTTTATTTGTATGAGGCTAAGCATTGCCTCCTTAACTGCATAAGGCTAAGTACTGCCTTTCTTTACATGAGACTAAGCATTGTCTCCTATTTGCATGAGGTTAAGCATTGCCTCCTTAACTGCACAAGGCTAAGCAATGCCTTCTTTGCATGAGACTAAGCATTGTCTCCTATTTGCATGAGGTTAAGCATTGCCTCCTTAACTGCACAAGGCTAAGCAATGCCTTCTTTGCATGAGACTAAGCATTGTCTCCTATTTTGCATGAAGCTAAGCACCACTTCTCTTACTTGAATGAGACTAAGCATTGTCTCCTCATCCTACAGGAGGCTAAGCACTACCTCCCTTCTTGCATACGGCTAAGCACTGCTTTTTCCCAGTGATTAAATACTATCTCCTTTAAGTCGTCTAAGACCCAACAATATCCTATATTCGCCTGGGGCTAAGCACTCCCCTAATCCTACACAAGACAAAGCTTTATCTTGTTTCGCATATGACCAAGCATCATATTTTTGCATTTCACAGTGCACTTGAGAAGAATGAGACACGGGAGATTGTTGATTTACCTCCTGGAAAGAAGACTGTGGGATCTAAATGTAAATGAGTATACACAGTGATGGGCTTAAACACTGCCATTTTGTCCAAAGGCGTCATAGTCCGAAGGCATCATCCTCATAGCCGGAAGACACCATTCCATGGCCTGAGGATCTCTCAAAAGTGCATATCATTATTCAAAGGCGTCATGGTTCAGAGGCACCATTCCCATAGCCCGAGGACACCATTTCATGTCCTGCGAATCCCTTGTCGCATGATTCATGGCCCAGGACGTCATGGTCTAAGGACATCATCCTCACCATCCAAAGACAACTTTCATGGTCCAAAGGGAATTTGCATCATGTTTAAATTCTCGCCATAATCTATATATTTGCATGCATCGTGTTTTAAGTTTTGCAGGTAATCCAGGAGGTAACCATTCTCCTAACGGGAGTAATCGTTGCTCCGGTTTCCGTTCACAACGTTCACATCCTGTAATTATTTCAAACGTAACCAATCACCATCAGTTACCCACGTTTACTCGATAACCGTTCAGATATTCATTTTAAGATACATCCATAACGTTTCAGGCTCACATTCACGATTTCGTATAAACTCGTATGATACTGTCCTACACTAAAAGGACCCTTTTCAAAACATACGACCATTCCTATAACAACTCCATCGATCTCGTTTACCGTTGGATCCAGAACTACACACGACCTGATTCCTGTAACACCAGGGATATGTAGGCAACTCGGGAACCAGGGTTCGACCCCTATTTGTTTTCAAATCACATCTCCCCACTCAATTTGTCCAAAATCGGTTATCATTTTCTTTACCCGACAACTCTTTCATCATTCCCGGGTAAAGAGGGGCAGCTCTTGATACCCAATTTCGCCCTCATATTTTTCAAATGATATATATACTTTCAAAATATCATTGTTTGCATCATTATTTAGTTTACAAATCTATACAAGCATTTTTCTAATTTTCTATAATTTTAGAGCTTTAAAATTGATTTTTCGGTATTTAAATTTGCTTGAATAATTATTAATTACTCCTTCAAATTATTTTTGTGATGACTTAGTTACCTAAAATTATTATTTACACCTATAATATATGTTTTTAATTATTTACTTCATTTTATGTAATTACATTAATATTTTTAATCTATTTGCGTAGTTTTGCAGTAATAGCCTATATCTGTACATAAATGCTCTTTATTTATGTTATTTGTGTCAAAATAGTATTTTATATTTTATAATATAAATTTATTATTTTTAAGCATTTCAGTGTATAAATAATATTATTACTTATTTGTCAAGCATTTTTATAAATTATTTTTGTGTATTTAAATAAAACCTAGCTTTAAACTAATTTTTTGAACCAAATTAGCCCAATATCCTTAGCCCAATAGAACCTAAGCCCAAACCAGGCGACCCTTGTATAATACCCGGTCGGTACCCATTTTTATGACCCGACGCATTCGATTTTGATTCCCAGCAGTTGATCTCTCAAGATCAACGACCTTTGCCCACTCTCCTTCTTTAATTAACCAAACCCGCCCAAACCCTATCATTTTCTATTAACCCACCGCCCCTAAATCCTCTCATCTCTCCTTCTCCCTCCTTCAGAAACCCTAGCCTCCTCCCCAATCTTCTCCAAATCCGAGTTAATCATGGATTCCTTTTGTGATTTATTTGCCTTTTACGCATTATGTCGTTGTCACTTGCAAGATTATGGTGTTACTTGGTACTTGACTAAACATGGCAAGTACCATCTCTCCGATTCTGCCCATTCACTTCAAACGTTTGAATCTGGATGATATCTTATCCATATGCATCATGGCCAGGATATATTAGGTCCGATTAGCCAAGATTTTCGGTCAATCTTGATTTTTGTCGAATTAGGGTTCAGAATTTTGTACTTTTCCTTTTACCCGTTCCATTACTGATAGCATATGGTAATTTCTTTCCATATTTATGTTTGATTGATTATTTTCCTTGTTTGTTTGCTTGATTCCTACTACTATATAAACCCCTCCCCTTTCCCCTTTGAGAGAGACTTTTAATCATCCGGATTCACTAAAAATTGAAGCTATTATTCTATTGTTCTCTTATTCTCTTGTTCTATACTCTGATTCTTGGCCGGCTGAAATCCAAGGTCATTAAATAACCTCCTCCGGTGTAAGCACTGCTCGGAGCCCATTCTCGAGGCTCTTGTGAACTCTGAAGCATCAGAGATCGGGGGTTTTTGCTATTACTCTCTTTATTACTCTTTTGATTTTGCTACTGGTTAGTGCTTTTGACCCTTGCAATGTTAAATTTCTTTCTTTCCTTCTGCATACCTATATGTGTTTGAATTGCATAAGCATGATTTAATTGTGAGTCCCTAATATCGCACTACTGTGATAATGCTCAATACTCTTTGTCATTTTGTGGTTGAATGCATGAGACAGTTTACTGCTTTGTCCTTCGTTTGTATTAGACTAATCTGTAATCTTCACTACGGTTTGCACTTCTATGTTGATTCTTTATTTTTCCGGAATGAGTTCTGTACCTCCAACATCTGAATATGTTCAGTTTTGAGTCTCAATGCAAGTCCATTTTGATATGAATATGACTACCGTGACCATGTGTTGTTAGTTACAAAATTTCTGCATATTTTGTTTTGGATACCACCCCAACTCTATGGAAGCCACCCCTACTTGAATGAATCCTTTAGTGCTAAGTCCTGCGTCTGTTTAACTACTCTTTGTGTATTAGTCCCAACTATATGGAATACTGCTTCAAAGTTTGCTCTAAATATGTTTCCTCGCTATCCTAATTTTAAGATAAATACTCCATTTTTCCTATCAACTGTGACCTTGCTTCTATGGTAATACGTTTCTTTAGTATGCCTTTGGCTCATTTGCTACCCTGTCCCTTTAGTAAACATCATAATGTGTGCCCCCTATCATGTCTACATACTGATTAACATGGCACTAGGATGTATACTTAACTTATTTTGGATCTTTAGGTCTCAACTAGTTTAACTTCATGCATCTGTACATGATAATCTATGTATTCCTGTAAACCTGTTCTTCTCCTAATTCTTTCAATATGAGGTTGTCTATGTAGCACTTTGCTATGTGTGAAATCCTACTAAACCTACTGGCCTGCTTGACTAGTTGCTCTGTATGCTCAATTTTGTGTATTACTTGATTTATGTCCCTCTATCACTATCCACTCTCCTTACTTGTTACTCATGCTATTCTGAATTCTCATTCTTAGTCGGCTCAAAGCCAAGGCTATCTAGGTTCTATTATTGGCCTCCCTAATGTGAGCAATGCTTGGGGTCCAATTGAGGCCCTTGTGAACTTTGACAGACTAGGGTTGGTCCTAGTCACTCCCTCAACCTCCAAATCTGTTCCTACTATTCTACTTCCCTGTCATGTACTGTGTATCTATATTGGTTGTTCCAAGTGGTGCAACACTTGGTGCTTTGGCTAAATGAATTGGTTTGGACTCTTCTATGGACCCTTGAGTCATGTATTGAACGTGGCTCTTTGTTGAAGGCTTGGGTACACTGTGTAAGAGATATGGAAGGCCCAACAATGTTGGGTATTTATTTGTTTTATTTGGGCCTATTGTGGGCCTGTTCACTGTTATATAATATTGTTACTTTACTCATTATTGGGCCTGTAATAATCTTTGTATAAACAATTGGGGTTGTAAGTAAGAGGGAATGGGGTAGATTTTAATATTTACCTACGACAGGTAGATAGCATGCTTATAGGACTTAATAATATGTTTGTTATATGTGTCATTCACTCTCTACGCACACTGTAGAAATCATGTCATTAGGAAAAGTACACACTCACACTACTTGTCTACTAGCAAAGCATGAGATCAAATGCCTACATTATCCTTTTTGCTACATGTTATTAGAAAACCTGCCCATAGGAAATAAATATCGTTGAACTTTCCTTCGATTTGCATCGTTGCAGTATATCCACTAGAGAGCATGCCTATAGGATTTTAATCATCTCATTTGTTATTGTATTGCACTGTTCACCTAGAAAACATGCCTATAAGTTTAAAGTATAACAATAAAATCAGTTCCAAGTGCTAATCGTTAAAGATCCATCCTATAGGATACCACAATTCCCCTTAATAATTGATAATTATGCCCCTCTCAACATTGTTTATTGTTCACTTAGACCACCATCAAAAGCATGAGTAATTCTGGGTTTCTCCCGATAGATTCCATTGTCTTTACTACATAAATCACTTAGACGCAACATCTACAGGATTAATAACTTGAAATCTGCAATTTCAACATTCAATATGCGACAAATGTACAATCTTGTCTATGGGCAACGCTTGGTTTCTGAAACTGCTTGCATGCCTTAACGCCTTGTCACAAAGAAATCATGTCTATAGGGATTTAAGTTCTAAATTCTGAACTGCTTAACATACCATTTATCTTGCGTGCATTTGTTGCTTAAGTGTGGAGGCAAACTTGAGCCTTGACTGCCTATATGTGAAGTCCAATGTGTTTTGTATGTCGCCTAGTTTTGACATTTCTGAGCAGCCTAAGTGAGGTCTAGAACCATCCAAAGTAAAGGTCCAATACCTCCTGGATCATAGGTATGGGACGAGTAGTGCACGCATAGGGTACGACCTATAATTGAATTAGAACGCTTTTAGGTAACAACTTTAACATAGTAATCGGGTAGCAGGAGATGACAGTCTGTGCCCGCTGAATAATATGAGTAACACCCCATCTTGAGGGAGTTACGAAGTATTATTTATGTTGCACGAGGTGATCCTTTAGGATAAAAAACTTAGGACCCCCCTCCTCTTTATATGTTATAATTAGATCTAAATAGTTGTGTCCCTATATTCACACTAAGATCTGTATTAATCATGTTGTAATAAAGTTCTTTGACTTCTCAATTCTCTTTGTTTATTTGATCACCTAGCTTAATCGTAATCCACATAATCCTAAGTTCGTCCGGGATCCACAGTTGTGGACCTCGAGGAGTACCTAATACCTTCTCTTTGAGGTAACTTGAGCCCTTACCCGATCTTTGGTGGCGTTGACTAGTCAAACAGAGTTATCTGTATAGGTTCCCTAACACACCTTAAAAATCGTTAGGTAGCGACTCTTCTCCTTTAGCACTCTATCTCCCATTCTAAAAGGAGTTGTCACGTGTCGAAGCCCACTTTTCGCGAGAAAAATAGGGCGCGACACGTAGTGCCCAGGAAGTNTTAATTTCATTCCCTATGGCTGGGATCAGACCTGATTGGTTTCGTGAATAGTGTTCTTTGATATTCTTCATGGCCGATACCAACTCCACTACGCTAATGTTGAAGTTGTAATTCGATAACCTGGGATATGTGGAATCCTGGGCCACGATACCTCATTTTCTTGTAATGATCTGCTTTTCTGGCCCCGGTCGGTTCTTCTATCGGGAACGAACCTATTCGAGGATCGGAAACCTTTGTTGCCGCACCCCTCGGTTCTTTCGTATGGCAGGAAACACCCTTTAGAAGACTGGCGATTGTGAATACCCGATTTTCGCACTATTTTAACATCTCCCAAAGTATTAGTTTCTTGTTGTTTTAATTATTTTTCTCTCAATTTTTGTGCACTTTAATTGCATTTTTATCTTTAAAAAAATAATACAAAAACATTATATTTCTTTCTTCCATTTGGATTTTAGGAATCAATTAATTAATTGATTGGTGAATTAAATTAGTTGATTTATCAATTGAATATTTAATTAAGTAATGGTGGTGTTGTATAATTATAATTTAATAAGAAGGGAATAGGAGAAAGTGCGTTGACATTTGTTTTTCATAGAATTGGGCCACAAAATTTCGAAATCAGTGGCCCAAGCCTCATTGGCCTTGTCACAACTCCAAATCCACTAGTCGTGATGGCATCTAACCCAACCCGCAAGGCAAGTCAACTAGTAACTATCCAATTTTAATGATATTAATGAGACAATTAAACGAAAGTAATTTACTAAATCTTATACACTTCCCAAGGACTGGTAGTACAAATCATGAGCTTCTAAGAATAGAGTTTACAAAGCTGGTATGAAGTAAATACATCATCTATTTGAAAAGTACATAAATAGAGTTTTATGAATCTTAGGCTACCATGAACAAAAGGCAACTACAACCGGAACGCAGGCACATCTTCAGATCCATCTCCCAACGAATACAGCAACATCAACAGCCAACATCTACATGCAAGGTGCAGAAGTGTAGTATGAGTACAATCGACCCCATGTACTCAATAAGTAACAAACCTAACCTTAGGTTGAAAGTAGTGACGAGCTAATACAAAGGTCTAGTCCAATACCAATATTCCACAACAGTTCATAACAGCATAGTACACGTACTAAACGAGGTATCTCAGAAATAAAATGCTCAGTTCGTTCACGGTTCCCGAAAAATAATAGGCATGCTTTTCAAGTATCTCAGTGAAAACCCAAATCTTTTATCGAAAATGCCAAAATACGAGTAAGTTTGAAAATTGTGATTTTTCCCAAAAATTCTTTCAACAAATAGTAAGATGTTTCATTTTCAGATAGCATGAGGAAAGTACTTCTCTATGCCTACATGTCAAGATACAGGTAAAATCATAAATCTCCCCAAAACTGGGTAGCAGAAGGAAATGCACCTCTATGCATGTATCTCAGGTACGCATGTCAAATGCAATGCATCTCGATGATGAGCTCATGTACTCGTACTCTTAGAGTACTCAATCTTATTGTCTCTCATTCTCTCTCACTATGCTCAGCACACTCAATCACTCAGCGCTGTATAATACCTGTTGTGGCGTGCAGCCTGATCCACATATATATAGTTGACTGCGCTCACTGGGGGTGTGCAGACTCCAGAGAGGCTCCTTCAGCCCAAGCGCTATATCGCTGCGGCATGCAGCCCGATCCCATAAAAATGTAATCATTATATCGCTGCGGCGTGCAGCCCGATCCCATAATATAATTAATATAACATGATGTGGCGTGCAGCCCGATCCCAAAATATCACTCTCACTCAGGCCCTCGGCCTCACTCAGCCATCAATCTCTCCAGTCTCACTCACGGGTTCACAATGTCATGAAACCAGTCCGACAACAATGATATAATGTATCAATAAATAATAACTGAGACTGAGATATGGTATGAATGCATGGATATGACTGAGTATGAAATATCAATGAAATCAGTGAGATGACAGTAAGAAACGACCACTATGGGTTCAAACAGTGTCGGCATAATGCCTAAACATGATATCTAGCATGATTGACAGCTTAACTACTTTATCACATGGTGGAAACACAGATATCAATAAAGTAGGATCACTATACTATGCCATAGAAGCAGCAGAGTCCCAATTCACATGGTGCACGCCCTTACGCTCGTCACCTAGCATGTGCGTCACCTCAACACCAATCACATAACACGTATTACGGGGTTTCATACCCTCAACACTAAGTTTAGAAGAGTTACTTACCTCGAACAAGCCAATTCTAATACCGAGCAAGCCAAGCAATGCTCCAAAAATTCCGTCTATCACGTAGAGACCTCCGAACGGCTCAAAACAAGCCAAAAGAAACTCAAATACATCAAATAAAGCCCAAGGAAACAATTCCAAATGAAAAAGGTCGAATCTTTAATAAAAAGCCCAAAATCAGCCAAAACGTCCAATCCGGGCCCGCACCTTGGAACACGACAAAACTCACAAAATCTGACAACCCATTCAATTACGAGTCCAACCATACTAATTTCACTCAAATCCGACTCCGAATCGATGTTCAAAACTCAAACATTAACATTATGAAACTTTAGGCCAAAACCCCCAATTTCTCTTTTGGAACCCTCAATCAAATGCCGAAACGAAGATAGATTCATGATATAAAATCAAAAATGAGTAGAAAACACTTACCTCAGTTCAGATGGTGAAAATTGCCTCAAGCATCGCCTCAATCTGAGTTCCATAGCTCCCAAAATGTAAAAATGGTTGAAACCCTCGAAATAGAGTACTTTATAATCTGCACAGGCCCCCTCTTTCGCGAACGCGGGAAATTCATCGCGTTCGCGATGAATAAAACTTACACTGCCACAAAAAACTCTACGCGTTCGCGATACACCCCACACGAATGCGCTGACCAATGTTGCCAAGGCTTCGTGAACGCGACTCACCTTCTGCGATCGCATAGAAGAATTCTCCAACTCCCAGCTGCCAACCTCATCACTACGCGAATGCGATCCTCCATACGTGAACGCGAAGAAGACTTGCCCCAACTCTACGCGAATGCGGGACATACTTCGCGATCGCGAAGAACAATTTGCTGCTGCCATCGGAATACACTACGCGTTCGCGACAATTTCCACACGAATGCGAAGAAGGACTGAGACACCAGAAACTAGCAGAACACATCAGTGAAAACATAAAGGAAAAATGATCCGAAATCAATCCGAAACACGCTCGAGCCCCTCGGGACCCCGTCCTAACATACCAACAAGTCCCATATTATAAAGCAGACCTACTCGAGGCCTCAAAACACACATAACAACATCGAAACGACTAATCACACCTCAACTCGAAGTCAATGAACTTTGAAACTTTAAACTTCCACAACCGATGCCGAAACCTATTAAATCGCGTCCGATTGACCTCACATTTTGAACACAAGTCACATTTGACAAAAAAAAAAGCTATTCCAATTCCTGGAATCACAACCCGAATGCGATATCAAAAAGTCCACTCCCGATCAAACTTTCCAACAATCCAACTTCTGCCATTTCAAGCCAAATTCCACTACGGACCTACAAATCACAATCCGGACGCGCATCTAAGTCCAAAATCACCCAACTGACATATCGGAACCATCAAAACTCCGTTTTGGGTTCAAATTCACAAAAAATCAAACTTGGTCATCTCTCCCAATTTAAAGTTCAACAATGAAATCCATTCTTCCAATTCAATTCCGAATAACCTGAAAATCAAAACTGACGATTCACATAAGTTAGAATACACCATACGGAGCTATTCATGCCCGTAAACTACTGAGCAAAGTGCAAATTCTCAAAACGACCGATTGGGTCGTTATATTTTCCCCCACTTAAATATACGTTCGTCCTCGAACGTGTCCAGAGTTGTTCTCAAAGTCATCAAACCATCGTGTAACCTTACCATACATATACCCGGGGGGTGATCCCACGTCAGCCTATCCCATACAGGTCCGATAACACAACATAAATGAAATTTCTCAATTCAACCTAGCCCACAAGCCTTAGAATCCAATTTCCAACATCAGGAATTTCTTATAAGATCTGAATCTCGTAACCTACACCCTGTATAAGTATGAACAAGCTGTACCAAGATGCAACCATACCCTAAGATACAATTGCATGATATATAACATAACACAGATACTCGTAGCAATGATTTCTAATCACAGTAGCTGCTCAAGACAACCCAATGCCGGTAATAAACCTCTTATCAAATAAGACTCCATTCTAAAAACCTTCGTACACTGCCGATAATGAAAGAACACGCAGAAACTCATAACCATTCATCAAATCAACAAGCTATGGAGCTCCCTCTCCTTCAACAAGAACTATAGCCAATTCCTAAGCCGACTTCCGACATTATCCTTCTAAATATACCGCAATCAAATCCGATAGCACCCATCCTAGATCCGACGACTTCATCTTATCGAATACCAACTACTCTACTGACACGCAACACCAATACAACCAGAGCCACAAACCGTGCAATCCATGCACCAATAAGCAACAATCCAAATATACTCAATCACGAAAATGACTCAATCAAGAAAACCGTCCTGCAAGCTCAACGGGTACCACCCCAACGCAATGCTAAGAACCTATCACCCACCGTAGAACCAAAACACACAAATCTAACACAAGGGATCATATTTCAACATAACTCCACCGGAATGTGTGACCCCATCCAAACACGGATCCATATGAAATACCTCAGCCATCATGCTCAAAATCAATAACCACGCGCAATCCGACAACAAGAACTCAAAGTGCATTACCATAACCACGGAGAAGTAGATGCCACAACGCCACACAAAACCCAAAAGAATATAACCCATACGCCATCAACCATGCAATACCCAATTACTCATCTCGCTAAAATTCCGCTATAAAGCCCAAATAGAACCGCACCAGGTGTGCTTATAACCAACGGATCAGAACTCCCCGTAGCATAGAAGAGTAACTCACAGGTCATTTCAGAACATGAATAAGTTCAACAACAACCGAATGGTATATCCCTCAAACATAGCAGTATGGAGCCAACCAATCCGGCTCGGTGTAGAATACATATCCTAATTGGGCCTACCAATGGACCCCCAAATCAACTCTGGACACCCACAATTAGATAAATAACCCTCTGAAAACCAACAATGACTGAATCATAACACATACTATCATCTGGCTAGCTTCGGCCATGTCTTTACAGTCCACACCCATGAAACAATCCGCTCTTGAGAACTCCCAGTCTCCAAATCCATAAAACACACGAATCACCATATCTGATCCCAACTCCACCACCAGAATGTCTAAAACATCTCTCATACGCGATCATCCCACGAGAAATACTTCTAAAATTCTTCCGTGCCACATAGCAAAGAGTTGAATATCAGCAGTCGATCAACCAGGAGAGTGCCGCAGTACCGGTGAAGTATCCATAAATCAAAACACATTGCCCCTTCTGAAATGTATACTCTCATCAAGCCATACCAAAAAGTGATATCATTTACCTAGTCATCTGAAACCTTCCATGTTGCCTACGAATTTTATGACCTTCCTTTCAAAACTGAATTGTGATCTTGCTCACGTAAATCGCAATCCCACACAACACCGCATATACCATGCCATCATATGAAAAATACGAGAGCTACTCATGCCCGTAAACTACCGAGCAAATTGCAAATACTCAAAACGACCGGTTGGATCATTACATGCCTAGTCCAGATCCAGGTCTGCCAGAGAAAGGGGGCTAAAATGACGTAGTTTTTGCTTAAACTACGTCGTTTCACTTGGTGAAACCAAGACTCCATCTCACTCGTCCAATCTCTTATGATCCAACGGCTATTCTTTAATCTTCACTTATGCTATTTAAAGCCTAAAGAGACCGAAAATTACCCCCATTTCCCCCTCATCTCTTTCTTTCTTTCTCTCTTCATTCTCTCTTCTCCCTCTCACTATCTCTGCCACCTGCATCCTCCACGACGGCGCCGCCGCCGAAAATCGCCCACGGCGGCGGCGCACGTTCAAACACCATAAAATTTACTCCGTTAACTTCCTCTCTTCATCATCTACACCAATCCGAACCCCAAATCCCCATAACCTCTCTCAATATCCGTAAATCTAAGCCTAACCGAAACCTTAACTGTCACTCACCACCCCCAAACTCTAAAAAGTTTACACCCCCACACTCCTCTTACTCTCCTCTTCCGATTTCACGACCTAAGATCACTAATTTCCCCCCAATTCCTCCTCTACCGGCCACCCCCCGGTTGCCGCTACAGCCCAAGGCTACCACTGCCTCGATTTTTAGCCCACTCGACCAAAATACTCATGTTCCCTTCTATTATGATGCCAAAACGTACTTGTTATGGGTGTTTCTAAAAGGGAACTTGCATTTTGGGGTCGGACAGACACCACTCGGCATCTTTGGCATCTTCGGGTGCTCGAATAAGTATTAAGCGCTATTGTTTGGTGTACCCCTATCTCTTGTTTCCTTTTTAATTTTTTCTGTTTCATTGAAGTTAGTTTAGACCTAGTTTTAGCTTAGAGGTTTTCTGTTTGTTTCTTATTCATGATGATATTTTAGTTTGTGTATTTTCTTTGGATCAAATAGTTTAGATGTCTTAGCCGAAAACAGTAGCTCAATGAATCTTATTTAGTTATTGGTTGTAATTTAGTAGTTGGCATGTAGTATAGTGTTCTGATTAGCTGCTCGTAATGATCATTTAATTAATGAGTTTGTATTTGTTCAGTTTGAGTTAGTGACTCGTTGATTTTAATAGATTGGTAGTTGTCTAAATCAAACTGATTTAATCTAGTTCATTGAGTATTTAGTTTAGTTCCAATTGAAGTCTTGTTGTTGCTTTATCAATTTCATGATTGGATTAAGTTTGAGTATTTGAGTTTGTGTTGATAAAAGCTGAAATTAAAAAAGGAAATAGTACATAGTTGGTTACTTTTACTGTTTTAAGCATGCTGGAAAATACAACTGCTCTAGTTTGTGTCAGAATTTGGTGAAAAGAGGACTGTTTTGGCACACAAAAGTTAGTCCTTTTGGACAGTTTTGGTGAACCAAAATCTTTCCAAAAGAACTTATTTTTCCTACTTAAAACACACATCTTACACACATTTGAGACATCCTTTACACTTTAAGAAAACACAACAAAAGAGAGTAAAAGGGCATCAACTGAACATCAATGTAAGCTGAAAAAAACTGAAAGCTTTGTGAGTGATCTTCCGAGTGCATAATCTTTGAGAAAACAAAAGATCTTTTTAGTTAGATTCTGCCTTGAGTATCTTTTGCTGGATTTTCTGGGCCATTTCGTAGGTTATAAGCTACTGATTCTTTGTTGTTCGTGATGAGGCTATCAGTCACTTTAAACCAAACTTCTTCACTGTTGGTTAACTTCTGCATCTAGGTATGTTTCCTGTCTTTTTCCCTTAGTGTAAACCTCCGTATGACTGAATGAAAACATGAATAGCTTGATGTGTTTTTACTGCTCCATGTTGTTGGTGCAATCTCTCTTTTGTTATGTGTGAATAAAGTAATATTGGCATAAAGGTTGTCCATATAAACTAAACTAAAATGCTATTAGTTTTCAGTTTCGATATGGAGTTTGAGTTCCGGAGTATATATATTTGGCTATAAATTGTAATAAGATTAGCTTATTTTTATATTTGTTAGGACTTATTGGAAGTAAATGTTCGATATAAGACGTTTTGAAGGATTTTCTTTTGAAGATACTTTCGTTTTTCCAGAAATACAAACATATATGTATATATAAAAGATTCTAATTTTCTTTCTCTTTGGTTTCATTTTTCTGTTGAGTTGTTCCTTCCAAAACCAAATCTGAAAATTGCATAGGTGAAGACAGAGGCGGACCTACACCAGTCCTTGAGGAGTCACGTGAATCCGTTAACTTCGGCAAAAACCCTGTATATATATTCTATGTATAGATGTATATACTTTGGGGACCCCTTAAATATTTTTTTTTGCCCCTTCATTAACGAAATTACGCCTGGAGCAATGGTCCGCCTCTGAGCATAAGCTCTGCTCCTTATCATACGACGCGGGTTCGAAACCCGCCTTCTACAATTTTTTTCTTTTACTTCTTATAACTGAAATTATATACTAGTACAATAGTATTATTTATTAGTCACTAGTCAACAGTTCACTAATTTATAATTTTTTATTTCACCTTTTCTCAATTCAATTATATTTTAAATTTTTAATAATTATAAATAATTGTCAATACCCCCAGTCAAAAGCCCCAAACGTCAATTCCCTAAAGACTAAACCCTTCTCCAGTTCTTCACTTCTTCGGTTCTTCCTCAATCAAAAATCAAAGCTCGCCTCCAGTTAACTCATCCCTCAGCCTCAGGCCGTCACTTCTCACTTCAAAATAGAGAACCCTTCTTCCTCAATCTCAATTCCTCTTATTACTTTGAAAAAGTAGCAGGCATCAAATCTCTGGTTAGTGCTTCTCTTACTTTGAAACTTATTTTTTATTTATAAATTATAAGAGCATGGAGAATTGGAGATGGATGTTATATAATTTTATTTAGGTTTAAAAATTTTGGTTCAAGAATCTCCAGTAAAGGCATTCTTGGTAAATCCCAAATATATTATTCAAATGATTTTATTTAGGTTGAGCTTCTATTTTCTCTGAAATTTAGTGGTCTCTTAATTTTTTGCTATTTAATTTTAAGAATGGCTTCTCTTTCTATTTTTCAAACGCTCCAAATTGTTTAAGAATGTTTGTTTAAGAATGGCTGTCTCCATGTTTTTCAATTTATGTTTAAGTTTCTGATTCTTGATATACAAAAAGAAGTCAATTAAGTATTATGAGAAGCACTAATTTCAATTATACTGTGCTAGCAACCAACACTATATTTAAAGGTTAGTGTAGATATCAAGTATTAAAATATAATTAAATTATGCAACATTGCCAGAATTTACAAGTAAATGTTAGTGAAGATATCAAGTGGTCCTTTTGTAGAGTTGTAGTATTAGTATTCAATAAGTTGTAGTATTTGTTTTATTCTTGATAAAAGGGGTGTGATTGCTCTATTTATATTGTATTTGTTTGTATTCTTGATAGACTCTTAAATTTATTGGACTCATTTTTTGTAGGAAGTTCTTGTTCTTATGAATTGAGATGGACCTATTTTTGACAAAGTTTAATTCTTCTCAACCAAGTTCTACTCTTAGAAATAATTCCTTCCACCTTATAGATGAGTTTGATGAGAAATTACTCAATCCCAATCCTGGAGAAAGAATACCCATTGATAAATATAGTCCTAGAATACGAGATGAAATAAGAAGACACTACATTCAAAATGGACCTTGCCAACCGGTTGATCATAAGTTTCCTAAAACTTTATTCGGGAATAAAATACGTCAATTTAGTCCGGGTTGGTTTAAAGATTCGTATTCTAGATGGTTGGAGTATAGTGTGAAGAAAGATGCCGCATTTTGTTTATGTTGTTATTTATTCAAAAATGATTATGTTCGTTGAAGCACGAGTGATGAATGTGATTGGAGAAAAAGCATTCTCATCCATGAAGTACATCAAAGATGAATTGCGTAGTAGTATTGGTGATACATTTTTAAATGATTGTTTAGTTTGTTACTTTGAAAAAGAAGTATTTGCAAATGTAAGCAATGATGCTATTATTGACCGTTTTCAGAGTATGAGAACGCGTCGAGTTCAAGTATAAGTGGATGATGTACTTTTGTTATATTAGTATCAATTAAAGATATTCTATAATATTGAAGTTTGTATTTTGCTTTAAGTTGTGCCTTCTTTAGTTCTCTTTTTGGGACAACAGTAGATTATTGTTTGTATGTCGCGAATTGCTATTAAGGCCACTAAGCTTGTTTTATATTTTAAAGTTTATTCCAGTTTAGTTCATGTGTGCGCAAGGATGTGTAAGAATTTTTTTTTTGGAATACTTATTTTAAAATTTGTGTTCGTAGGTCAATTTGGGAGTATGATGAAGTTGAAGTTTGTGTTTGCGGGTCAATTGGGGAGTCTGATGAAATCAAAGCGTAAGCTCTTTTTACTTTATTGTAGTTTTTTGCTTAGCAAGTTATACTATATAGTGGATTATGCTGCTTATTTACTGGTCTATCTTAGAGTTTATATGTATTCTTTTACTGGCTAATAAAGTTTTGGGTAATTCACTCTAATGATAATGGTGCCCTCGTCATACTCAAATCCTCGGTCCGCCTCTGGGTGAAGATATAATCTGTTTGCCTGAGTTTACCATTTTCTTGGATTCCGTTGTTGGCATCAAAGTGTTCATTCTGTTGATATCTTCAATTAGCATATTAATAAAGTTAGTGATTTAAATCTTGAAACATAAGTTGTTAATAGATGTATCAATCTTTGATGATACTTTGAATTTTTTGATGCTAAGTGTATTTGGTTCAATACTTCAATTGCTGAGTGAAGATGATTTGAATATATAT